>JBCNYH010000021.1:43315195-43330723 GCA_039654325.1 Tandanus tandanus | reverse complement strand
TTGGTGAGAGACACCGAAAAAAGGGAAAATGGGGGTTTTGTTCCAAAAGGGGAAAAGGGTTTTGTTGTTTGACTCGGGAGGTGTTGGGGGGGTGTTGATTGGAAAGTCGGGAAAACCCCCCCCAAACAAAAAAAAAAAAAAAGCCCCTCCTGTATCATGCAGACGACAACCTCCTTCCATCCAGAGCATTTGGGAGCCTTTCAGGATGCTTTTATCCATGAGGTCCAGGAAGGCAGGGTCGCAGTGTAGCTGACCCGAACACACACTCGTACACTTCCTGCCTCCGCCGCACACCCAGATTAACGGAAGGGGCAAAAAGAAAAGAAACTAAGCTGCTGCTTTGTGATTTTAGATGCTATTTTGGTTGATTAGTGTGTAATGTTTACACAGGGATATGATGGTTGCTGCTACACACACACACACACACACACACACACACACAGAGTAATGACCCAAGCCGGTGGGTATCCTTAGGGAACCAGATGTATCGATTAGCTCAGGCTGTAGTACGTGGCGTGTGTCGGCTGGTCAAACGCTCTGTGGATAAGGGTCAGCAGGCAGTCCGTCATACAGCGCTGCCTGTATAAAAACCATCTGCACTGCAGGTGAGACCTATCAGATGCCCCCCGACACACACACACACACACGTGCGTCTTTGTTTCTTTGCTGTCCCAAGGCTTTTACAGAAAATAAATAATGGCTGTAAATACTATCACACCATTCCGCCCTGTACATATTAAAACCTTTTACATCTTAACGTGTAAAAAGTTTCACAGTAGTCGAGGATTCGGTTCAACATTCGTCAGAATCGTGTGTTTAATTATACTCTCTTATTTAATCATTTACTACAGCCATTAAAGCTTTTCAAAAGTTCTATCTGCTAAATATATCACTTTTTTTCATTTTACATTTTTTAATTAATTTTTTATTATATTTTTAATTTTTTCAGTTTTAGTAAATTTCCAGTTGAAGATGACTGAAGCTTGTTTTTATTCTTGGGTAGAAGATCAAGTCTGTTAATTGAAGTGATGCGTTAATGAGGCTTATAAATACAAAATGGTTAAAATATAAAAATTTTAATAATAGTAAATATAATAAAACTTTAATTAATAAATAAATAAATCAAAATTAAAATAAATAAGAGATAGGTAGATGTTATGTTTTATTTCTTAATTCATTTCTGTATTTAGAAGTTTTTTTTTACTGCGAGATGCAGAGCAAAATTCTTTGTATGTGTTTGATGATTTATAACCTCTTTCTTTCTTTCTTTCTTTCTTTAACTTATAGTTAAGTCAAGTTTATTTGTTAAGCCTATTTAAAAATAACAAATACTGATCTTTGGATGGATACAGAGATAGAAAGATGAATGTTATGATTGTTGCTTACATTTTATTTCCTAATTAATTTCTGTATTTAGAAGTTTTTCTACTGAGAGACGCAGAGCAAAATTCTTTGTACCTGTATGATTATTTATATTTTCTTTCTTTATTTCTTACTTTCTGTCTTTCTTTGTTTCTTTCTTTCTTTCTTCTTTCCTTCCACTTATAGCTAAGTCAGATAAAGCTCATTTTAAAATAACAAATATTGATCTTTTGATGGATGGATGGATGGATGGATAGATAGATGGAGAGATGGATGGATGAATGGAGGGATAGATGGATGGATGGATGGGTAGATGGATGGACGGATAGATGGATGGATAGATAGATGTTATATTTATTTATGTTTTATTTTCTAATTCATTTCTTTATTTAGAAGTTTTTTCAACTGGGAGATGCAGGTCAAAATTCTTTGTTTGTGTATGATGATTTATAACTTCTTTCTTTCTTTCTTTCCTTCTTTTTTTTTTTTCCTTCCTTCAACCTTCAAGTCAGGTATATTTGTAAATTATTTCAATGAAAATAACAAATGATCAGTGCATGGTTGTTTGGATGGATGGATGGATGGAGGGATAGATAGATAGATAACACTCTTCTTTGAGATTCCCTGTTATAATCGATATGGACCCGCTTGGCCTGAATGTAACTGTTGTTGCTCAGCACCCCATGACCTCTGACCCCTGTAATTACAACACTGCATACACACACACACACAACTCAACTGACAGTTTCTTTACTTTCTTTCCTTTTTTTTAATTTAAACTTATTTCTTGTAACATTTTCCACAAAACTATTCAGCCTCATAGCGCCTGTCTGTCCTCAAAAGAAGATAACAGAAGAGTCTGAATCAGAGCCTGATCTCAGGTCAGCATTAACGAGTGCTTCCCAGCAGAACCGCGGTGCTTTCAGAGAGTGAAATAGACTTCCTGCGCTCAGCTGGAGCTGAACCCTGACCGCTGGACCATTCAGCAGTCAGCAGGTTGACATCCTCTATTGAAAGGCTGGCTCGGTGCTTGCTGGGCGAACTCAAAGAACTGCTCCCAAGCACGCTTTAGTGTTGGCTAAACTGCTCAGCGTCTTCCTAACCGGCAGATTATTCTCCTTTGTGGCCTCAACGCCACCCCTCTCCTCCCCCAAAGTAGCCCATCCCCAAAACCTCCTTTATGGAGCAGCTACTCTTCTTTAGAAACCTCGCTTTTCACTTTCTCTGCGTCTCCTCTCACAATCTCCTTTTTCTCACATGCCTGTATTTTCCCCTACAACTGCTGAGAAGCATTAGGTGAACCTATATTTTGGGGGAAAATATTCAACTCTCCAATGGATCAGCCAGCATGGGCTGCATGAAGGGTTTGTAAAACTGTTTTGCCACCTTGCTCAGTATACAAAAAGAGAAATTGTGTCTGAAGGGGAAAAGGGGGCCTCCAGTTTCTTTGCCTAAGCTGGCATGGCTTGCTACAGGGGTGGCCAGAGCAAGGAAGGGGGGTGCGTGTGAAGAAAATAGCCACCCAAATTACCTCTGGCTAATTATGCAACGGGACAGCCTGGGGACAGGAGAGCCTGGTGGGCCACTGAGGGGGTAAGCCTCCACTGAGGTTAAAACCACAAGCCTGAAAGTTCCTGTAAAGAAGAGTTTATTAGGTTTATGTATATACTGTGAATAGAGGTGCATCAAGTATCGGTAATGGGGCCAATGCTGCAGTAAATTGCTGACTCACTGTGGGCTGTGGTTGTGCAGTGTGATGTTGACTAATACATCATCTTAAAGCACGCCGGCACGCCATCATGTCTAGAAAAAGTTCCCTTGAGCTTCTCTTTGTGATTCGGTTCCATTTTTTGACTTGTTTCCTGCCAGGAAGCTTGAGTGAAGGTGGGTTGAAATGTTTCACTGATTTACACAATAGGCCATAACATTCACATTTGGGTATGAGTAATCAAAACAGACAAAATAGAAAATGAACACTGTTATATCTCCAAAAACATTTTTTTTGTATTATATATATATATATATACTTTCACATCTATAACACTAAGGGACTGGCACAGATAGTTCGGGAACATCAGTTTTAATTTCAGAGGCACTCAAGGTTCTGCACAACTTGTTGCAAACAGATAATCATTGTATATCAGCCACTGTGATGGGCTTTGAGATTGGTTTTAATGGAGATCGCCCACAGGACTGATGTTCACTCATCGCTTGCTGAAGACGCCCGTTCTCATTATGCATGTATGTGCACATTTCTCTCTTCAACTCTTTTAAGGAAAATATTTATTCACTGCCTCAGCGAAGACCTCAAGGAAGATTGAACGGCAGTTTGATAGAGACCTCCCTTTCCTCTGCAGTCTTTTTCCAGAAGCCTGGGAAGAGGAGACCTTGTTTCTTCCCTCTGTCTGAGTCAGAGTCGTTCTCTATGGCATGGTAGTGTCAGCAGGCTGTTGGCGTCGAGTTTGTCATTGTCTGAAGGAATGCCGAGACCCAGAACACGCTAATGAGTGATCCCACGATTGCAGTGCCATTTATTTCATAAAATATTTCTTCTCAAGGGCCCCGAGTGGCACAACAGTAAAGCATTTGCCCTATCGTTTACGGCATTTGGCAGACGCCCTTGCTTAAGCGCCCAACAGTGGCAGCTTGGTGGTAATGGGACGTGAACCTGCAACCTTCTGATCAATATCTCAGGGCCTTAACCACTGAGCCACCATTGCCCCATATCTTCTGGGGTAGTATTGGCTCAGGGTTAAAGCTCTGGGTTACTGATACAAATGGTTTGGGCTCTGGGTTACTCATCCCCAGTACCCCACGGAATCACTGTTGGGCCCTTGAGCAAGGCCTTTAACCCTCAATCACTCAGTTGTATTAAAATGATGAATAAATGTAAGTCTTTCAGGATAAGAGTGCCTGTCAAATGCCATAAATGTAAATGTAAACGAGATTGCAAGTTCAAATCCCGTGATGCCACAGCCTTCCATGGCCGGGAGCCCAAGAGGGTAAAATTGTCTCCCTGTCATTATGGCAGGGTGGCAGACGTGCTCTCGCTTGTCCGTCACAGCGATCATGGGCGTTTGTGAGTTTGTTCATACAGAAGTGAGAGGACAGGCTTTTTCCCAAGTGTTCCTTAATGAGAATTGAGGAAATTACATAATAATACAGGTGAGTGAACCGAAATATTTCATTCATTCATTTTTATATAATATATTAATTGTTTTTCTGCAAACCTGCAATGTATCATGATTGATGGAAATGGCATTTAAGTATAAATGTTACAAATAATAGGTAAGATTTTAATAATTGGATAAAGTACATTGACATTTTTAATAGTTTTATTTTAAGAAGTGTGTGTGTGTGTGTGTGTGTGTGTGTGTGTGATGAACTGGGATGGACACAAGTGCTGTCTTTTCTTTAATTCTGTAGATTTTTATATCTTTTCATTTTTATTAAAGTCATTTATTCGAATTATGAACATGGGTTGCAGTGAAGGACATTTTAGTCAGATATTTAATTTACTTTAAGATGTATTTGTCTTCCATATATGGAAATCGAAAATCAGTGGGATCGGTGACACGTCAGTCATGGAATCCCTGCGAGTGTGGCTTGATAAGCAGGGTGGGTTCGGTCAGGTGAGGACGGCATGTGATTATAAGGTGTGAGAGCGAAGTGATGACGCTGCAGTGAATCTCAGTGGTGAGGTGATGAAACGGTGTCAGTTATAGAAGAGAGTGTGTATAAGTGAGTGTGTGAGAGTGAGTGTCAGTATGAGTGTGTGAGAGTGAGTGTGAGTGTGAGAGAGTGTGTGTGTGTGTGTGTGCATGTCTGATGAGCGAAAGCAAGGGAAAGTAGAAGACTGGGGGAAAGGGGAGACCCCCTGAGGTTTCCATTAACCCCTGCAAGAAAAGAGCAGATGATTAAGGGAACACACACACACACACACACACACACACCCCGACAGTGTTGATGTGCTCACTGGAGCACAGATGAATGAAGCTCCAAGGCAACAGAGCTGGTGTGTGTTTGGAGCCCAGGGCTTGTTTCCTCTTTTGTGTCTTCACTCTCTCCTTCTTCTTTCTTTTCATGTTCCTTCATCTTTTTTCCCTCTTTCTGCCATCAAAAGAAGCAGAGTCTATAAACACTGACACTTTTTTCAGCGCAGTCTTTTGAGAGGAAGAAAGTTTCCCAGATTCATTGGCTGTACTGATGAGGTTAGCCCAAGACCACGTCTACGCTTCATCCTTAGCATTTATGATATTCAAGTTTTCCTCACAGCATCATCAGACTCTTTTCTGCCCCTTCTTTTTTTTTTTTTTTTTTTTTAAAGATAACTCGGGGCATTTCTGTGGAGTTTGCATGTTCTCCCCATGCTTGCGTGGGTTTCCTCCAGGTGCTCCTGTTTCCTCCCACAGTCCAAAAACATGCACAGAGCTGATGCACATAGGCTGATTGGCTGTTCCAAATCAACCCTAGGTGTGAGAGTGAGTGTGAATGGTTGTGTGTGTGAGTGTTGGCCCTACAATGGGCCCTCGCCCAGAGTCGGCTGAGATGGGCGCCAGCCTCCCCGTGACCCTAATTATGAATAAGCGGCTTAGAAAATGAATGAATGAACAGACACTGAGTGAGATGTCCGTACTGAAGGAGAAAGAACACAGGATTTAAAGGTGTTGATTGTGCTTCACATTGCCTTCATGTAGATGAACTCTGACCTATAAGATTATAGCTTTGGTCTTTGGCACAAATAGAAAACAAGAAGGCGGGACTATAGTTTCTTTACTTTGATTTCATTTTCTAAACCACTTTATCCGAGTTGCGCGGAGTCTGGAGTCCCTTCCATCTGACCTCAGGCGAAGACTGGGTACACCCTGAACAGCTCAGCAATACATTGAACCGCCAACACACACACACACACAACCATCCATCCACACGCACACCCACAACTAGGGGCAATCGAGAGTTTCCAGTTCACCTAATATGCATATCTTTGGATTGGTGGAGGAAACCAGAATGCCCAGAGGAAACCCACACAAGCATGGGTAGAACATGTAAACTCCACACAGAAACGCCCTCGTCGGGTACAGGGCTCGAACCAAGGACCCTGTTGCTGTGAGGCGGACTTGCTAGCCGCTACGCCACTGCACCCCTGGTTTCTTTGATTGTCTTTGATATTTTCTTACTGTTTCTTAGCACACATCAAAAAAAAGTAAAAAAAATAATATATATATCGACCTGATTCGATTTCCACTTCTCTGGAACGGATTTAAACACGGATAACTTTTTCCTTTTTACATTTTAACCCAAAAGCGTAGCTGTGGTGTAAAACTGAAGAAGTGATTGTCGAACACCCATCATGTCTTGGCTGATCAACATTTTTTTTTTTTTGCGCTAAACCATTCGTTCACCGACCAGTGTACCAAAATGATTATAATTTGTTTGGTATGTTTTTCATGTTGCACTGCAACATTACTGAATTATAACTTCTAATGTTTCCATTAGCCATTTATAGTGCATTGGATTCATAAGTGAACATCAAGGAACGCGATTATAGACATTAAAATCATTTACTGACTCACTCCCGATATGTAACTCCTCAAGTCATACGAGAACAAGCCAAGCCAAGCGGTAGTTTTTGTTCTTTTTTTTTTTTTTTTTCTCTCTCTCTTTTTCTTCATGTTGTAGCTCATTTCTCAAACGTCTACTCGCGTCCACATTTTGTGGTTTTGGAACGGCATGTCTTCCTGGCTCGGCCGGCACGGATCTTGTTTCTCGTGGAACCGTGAGGCGTCTTGGAAAGCAGGACAGCGCAGAGAAAGAATGAGAGAGGGAAGCGAAAACATTTGTCATTGAGATTTTGATATTTCGGACATCCTTTCTAAAATAACACGGGCTTGAAAACTGAAACCCAGTCTTTTTATTACAATACGCTGGGATGAAGTCTCTCAGCGGAAATCACTACCCGTGTCGGTGCTTCAGGATGGCCTGAGGAGGGAAAGCACTACTGTGTTTAAATGTCACTTCTGTTGCTATTCTTGCACAATTTAGCTAATTATATGCTGGAGCTAGGAGAATGCCAGACTGGAGAAATAGTAGCGGTGATGGACAGATAGACCCAGGAAATCCCCTGTGCTTAACGCTCACCTGTCTTCAAACACACTTCAGCTGGGCAAGAATGCGTGCCAAGCAAAACAGGATGCTCTCTCTCAGTGTTTCGCCTCAGAAGGAGGGGTGGATTTGTGTCTTGGCTTTGAAAAGATGACTCAAAAGTCTTCCTACTACCTATTTTGCTAATGATTTAAAGTCTCTGATCACGCGTCTACACTGCGGACTTGCTTCCCTGCTCCGTTGGAATGTGAGTGGAGTCTGTTAACACCCTGCACAAACACTCGCCGCAAACAGACTTATCAGAGCGGATTACTCGAGCAGGACAAACACTAGAGCACTGGCTTGATGGCTGTTACAGAACTGAGGAACCAGATTAGCACAAGTGCCCATTATCTGCTAGGTTATTTATGCAGGCTGATTAAGTACTCCAAGATTGCACGCTCTACTGAGATGGGGAAACTGGAGTACTGAAAGTCAAGTGCGTTAAGTTTCGGTCGAAATATTGGAAAGTTTAGAGGCGTATTAGAAATCCTTCAACATCAGGGAGTCAGAATTTTTGTTATCTGGTTTCTTTCGCTCTGTTTAAATATCCGTGTCCAGAGTTGCTTTGAACGCCTTAGTGGGTTTAAATTTGGCTTAACAAACCCAAAGCTTGGAAATATCCAGCACAGCCAGTGCATGCGGTCACACACTTGGGCTGGAAAAAAACAAACAAAAACAAACAAACCCCCCCCCCCAAGAACCGCTCTTTACTGACTTGACGTATGAACTCTGCGAGCGAGTGCCGCTTCATTTCGATGCATGTTTTATTTCGAGCACATGCCGAGCCGCTCATGACTAGTAATTCCATTCAGCTGGTGCGGCGGAGACGCTGAAACTCGATGTGGCGCTCGGAAGCTCCTGTTTTTATTTTAGCGAGCTTTCGCGAGGCGTCGAAAGAGCAGCAAATAAACCTGAAACAAACTCAGTGCAGATGGAGAGTCATTCAAGTTGAGCAGCCGGTGATTTATGCACGTCATTATGGTACTTCTCACAGAGACCGCTGCGGTTCAGAGTGAGTTTGTACTTGCAGGCGAAGCGCGCCTGTCTTTCCGAGCGAGCGAGTTCGTGTGAGAGAAATTGCTGAAATTGCGGCTGGCAGAGTGCACCACAGCACCAAAGAGGCCGTGGTTCTTTCTGCAGATATCATCTGTCAATATACACATATTGGTGTAGTGCCTGTCCGTCTTCATTATTTTCTGGTTGCTAAATCCTTTGTGTTTTCCCAGCTCAGATAAACTGTTTAGCCCGAAGACAGCCATTGGGCACTATGCCATAAAGGCTGTTAGACCAAACATACAACTTAAATAATACTTACAGCTGCTTACCCTGTCTTCAATATGGCACTCTTCTACCGATTTTTCCTTAAACAATGCTCTACCATACAACCTTCAGCATCCAATCCTAACGCAGCCTCATAAAGCTGTATTCAGATCCAAGGGTATTTCTGCCAGGAGAATCTCTGAGTGTCAGCTTCAGGACAACACCGGGTCAGCGTCTCTGATTTTCCATGTTCTTCCATTATTCATCCCTCGGAGCAGACTCTCTCCTAAAGAGGCTCTGTGAGTGTGGCTGATCCAGATAGGGTGACGTGCTCGCCGAGTGAACTCTTGAGAAAGAAACATGACTCAGCCACAGATGCACCCGAGACGGACAGAGATCAGACACACACATCTGAGAAAAGGTAACCTATTACGTCTCTTTAGTGTCCGCCAGGGGAAGGGTTGCATGCCAAGGATGGGTGAAAGAGAAGAGAGAAACAGGAGACGGAGAGCCAAGGGGAAAAGTAGTAAAAAGACAAGGGAGAATACACAGCGCGCCCTGTAGGGTAGCTTGGACGTAGCGTCGCAGGTGAAGAGGAGAGCTGTGGTTTGCCCTCATTCAAAAAAAAGAAAGGGTCAGGAGAATTTAAGTGGATGAGTGTCTGATGTCTCACACTCTCACACGTTTTCCCGTCAAAGTGTTCTGTCTCTTTTATTCCCCTGTCCACTAATTACCACAGTTCAAATGTACAGTTTAGTTTTATCTGCATAGTGCTTTACTTGGGCGGCACGGTGCTGTAGTGGCTAGCATGTCCGCCTCGCAGCAAGAACGTCCTGGGTTTTAGCCACATGACCGGCGAGGGTGTTTCTGTGTGGCGTTTACTTGTCCTCCCTGGGTTTGTGTGGGTGTCCTCCGGGTACTTTGGTTTCCTCCCACAGTCCAAAGACATGCATTTTAGGTCAACTAGCTATTGTAAATTGCTCATAGGTGTGAATGTAAGTGTGACGCTGCGTACCTCGCCTTCACTCAGAGTTGGCTGGGATGGGCTCCAGCCTCCCCATGACTCTGATGAGTACAAATTGGAGTGACATGGTATAGATCGTAATAGCATCGGACTCACAACAATTGGAGAACATTGGTGCATTTCGGCTGAAACATTGGGATGATATCGGAATATGACTGGGGCAAATCGGGATCATGATCATGTGAGCCTAGGCTAATTGGCTGTTTCAGATTGTGTGTGACCGTGAATGGTTGTATATGTGTTGGCCCTATGATGGTCTGGTGGGCTGTTCGGGGTGTACCCCACCTTCACACAGAGTCGGCTCCAGCCTCCTTGTGACCCTGGTAGGATTAAGCAGCTCAGTAAATGAATGGTTGAATGTTTTGCCTTGTGCTGTGCGTCATTATGCATGTAAATAAGGAAAAAAATAATTATAAAAAAATTGAAAAATACATTTACCGAGCTTATATCATTCGACTGATCTGGAAAAACTGTTGTCTAAAATTTAGCAAGACACCACAGGAGGACTGTTTAATGATGGCTGTGTGCCATATTAAACTGACACGAAGCAGTTGATTGGGGAACACGAAGAAGAAAAACACATGATAGATGAAGCTCCATTCTGGGGTTTTCATCTTAATCGAGGTCCACTTGGGATGCAGTCGCCCACTTTTAATGGGTTAATGGTTATGTTTTCACTATCTTAGCAAACTAGGGTTTTTGATCTTTCCACGATCACAGGCATGAATGACCTTTTTTCCCTCCTTAGATCTATCCCTCCTTTGAGTAGTATGTTATTGAGTGAGTAAAAGAGTTGGAAGAAGGAATGGATTTCCTCCTTGGCTGGGTAAAGTGTCAATCGAATGCTTAGATCTCTATGGCCCCACTAGCCTGGGGTTAAGGCACTGTAATCAATAGCCTGATTATTGGAGAGAGGCCAGAGTGTGGGAACTGGTGTCAAAGAGCTCTATCTGGCTCTAAGCGTATCTGTCACACACCCTGTCACTTCGCTCACACACAGCAGTGGTGACTGTTTGAGTGAAATTTGAGAGTACTTGTATATAAGTGCTTCATGGTTCTGGACTTTGTCTGTTTTCATGTCCCAGATGATGGACACATTGTTGTAAGTATCATTCTTGGTTTATTTGAAAAGCTTGGCTGCGTTATACCATAAAGTGTGTCTCCAGCACCCAGGCCTGTGTGTTTTTGGTCTTTCTGAATTTCTTAATTACCATATATCAGAGATTGGCTCTGGCCTCGGTCATCAAATTTTGGCTGTAACAAATAAACAGATGTAATTTCAGCTTTTTGTTTCTTAAAAGCTGCACATGAAATGTTACAGACAGGGGAAGAAAAAAATCATGGTCTTTTGTAAGCAAAACCTTCTTATCAGAATATCAGCACATTGGATGGGAAACAGGAGCAGAAATGCAGGACGTAACAGCTCTTGTCATTCTCCCTCCCATTTTCTTTTCCTGACTTTATCTCTGTTGATCTCGAGAGTCAGGCCTCAGAAGTGTTTTATTGCTGTGTTTGAAGTAACGTTGAACGAGGGAGGCTGAGATATCTGCCTTCTTTCATTCTGGCATCTCTTTCAACTTGGATGAGCCTTCCACTGCACAAGAGGCAGTTGACCTTGCTACTGAAAAGAGCAAGCTGTGTTATGAGAATAAACATGTACAGCCGGTGCGAAGCTGGCCAAAGCTGAGTTTTCATGGGTGATGAAGTTCCTAGGACAAACTGTGAAAGTTAGGTAGGGCCGGATAGGATTGTTCTCCAAGAGCATTTAGGAAAATGGGAATGTTTGCAGTAGATGGCTCATCACATTTGCTTGCCCTGATGTCTGGATGCATAAGGGAAAATAAAATAATCCAGTCATTCACTTAATCCTTACTTGGTTCGGATCTCAGCTAACTCTGGTCGAAGGCAGTGTACATCGCAGGGCAACACACACAATCATGGGAAATTGGGAGAAACCTAGGGACTGTGCGAGGAAACTGGAATACCTGGAGGAAACCCATGCAAGCTCCACACAGAACTGGCCTCGTCAAGCCCGAGACTCAAACCCAGGTCCTTCATGCTCTGAGGCAGACATACTAACCACTATGCCACCTTGCCGCCCTGAAATAATCCAATGAGAGTTAAATTACAAAGGATGGGGGAAAAGAAGTTTTAGAAAGCTGTCAAGTAACATGACCATGTTCTGACCTTGCCTTGTTGAGAGGAACACCCCTATTTTATCGGGGGGATCTTTTTCAGGCTCACCTATCACCTTTCTAATCCTGTGATAAATAATTGATCAATCCAATACCTTAACCCTCTCTGTCGGCAGCCAGTGCTCAGCCAATTCCCCCAGAGGCACTCGAGCTGCTGCACACTCCACTCAAGGGCTCTCCACTTCCTCCCTTTCTGTCTTCCCCCAAAGTGAGCGAAAAGTGCCCCACTCAGGCCTCCATGAGTGCCCCTTCCCCCTTTCTGCCCTGGCCCCGATTCTCTCAGATCACTCCAACACAATGCTCCATTTGAAAGTAAAGAATGGGGGAAAGAAGAGGGCGCCAGTGTCAGAGTGTTGCCTGTTTGCTGACGGAACATCCCAAATGAACTACCCCATAAATCAAAATGGGTGAGAATAGGCATTGTTAATCCAAGAGCTTGGCCACTTGTCCTCCTCAACCCCCTTTTCTCTCTATTCCCCCTTTCCCCTTTTGCTCAGAGAAGCAGTAAAAAGGTTAGAGGATAGGTGGAGGCTTGTCAGGGTTGGCTTTTTTCCGCAGCAGATTTCTAACCTTTCACCCTCCGGCAGTATTCTTGCTCCATGTCCTTAGTTTTCAAGCCTCAGTTGTAATTTTAGTGCTGAAGGATAGTTTTTTTTTAATAGTTAATGATTTTAGCTTAGGTAAAATTAAACAGTGGTTGGAGTCTTCTTTCGTGCAGTTCCCTCCCTGGAGCTGAGTACACAGACACATTAGTGTGAATGAGTTTGTGGGGGGTTCATTTAGTAATGAAACCACCATCATTGGCATTCATTACCAAACCCACTCACAAATGCACAAATGTTTCCCTCTGCTCCTGATAATTAGGAATTAATAGGTGACTCTTACCCCCTAACCACAAGTTTACAAGCTTAATAGTCATACATCAAGTTTATATTTCCTGTACACTTTTGTGAGGGCTATGTAAACCAATACATCTTGGTTCTATATATTTTTGAGTTAAGTTTGTAAACCTTAGTTCAACCCACTCTAAATCAAGCAGAAACTTTGAGTGCAACGCTAACCTCATCTATGTACCAGACTACTGATGATGATTAGCTGGTCTTTCTTCTCTTCCACCCTTCTCTTATTAGACAGCCGAAATCACCCTGACATTATCATAATTGGATCAGTGGCTGACTATTTTAAAAAGGTTGGATACACCAGTCTGCCAACAGCGTCCTATTAAATGTACTGCATCGTTAGTTCACCTCACTTTGCCCTTGGCTGCTTTCCATTTCTGGATTGACACCTCATGATTCACATTTCAAACATTGGGATTTTTTCCCCCATCTCTGGTTCTCTGAAGATATCTAGTACTGCTTGATCTCCTAATCTATTTTAAGTGAAGTTCGTATCCCAAAGGACCGCATGCAGACCTCAAACATTTCCGCTCAAGACTTCACTATATCATTAACCAAACCTTTTGTGTTCTGTGCTACTCAGCAAACATGTTCTTCATCAATTGTACAAATAAGCAGCGTTTTACAATGAGATTGCTGAAAGAGATCGACATTGGCCGGCTACTGAAGTGGGGAAAGCGGATACCACTTGTGTATTGTTTGTGGCCTCTTGAAGTGGCGTGTAGTGTTGCTTTCGCAGGGTGTAAACACGCAAAGAAGGATTACGCTAGATGCTGACAGGCCTTTCGACAATGAGGCTGTAACGTAGCCCAGGCAGTGAGAATACTGCCTGTTCCCCCCGAGACAAATAACCAACAAGTCCTAACAGTATGTGCGCTCTGATACTCTAAAGGGGGGTTACTGTGGTTTTGTTGATGTACGATTGGAAATGGGTACTCTCACTGGCTTAGCAGTCCAATCACATTTACTTCAAGTGTTTCCCCCTTGTTTGAAAACTATTAACTGACTGTGAGGTTCTGGGTGGGTAATTTTAACCACATTACATGTTAACAACAGTTTGCTTCTTTACTTAGGACCATTGCTTCTGTGTTAATGTACTCTACAGTAATTGTGGGATGTCCCATGTAATGGGATGGACCACTCAGTGGTGCTCTACTGGGGCTAGACTTCATGTCCCTCTGTCTCTTGGTCTGGATGTCCTGCCAGTGTCACAGGACCTAGACTCTGTGACATCGTCTACTGATTGACCTACACACTCTGTCATGTCAGAGAGAGGTGGTACTACCCTGGGACCTATCATGTGTAGAGCTTAATGCACTGCTTCTAGCTGGTGAGGAGTCTGCCAAAACAGCTGTACATCCCTCAAAACTTTTTGAAAAGGAGCCTGCATTTTCAATAGTTCTAAGGGGCGTCTTCATTTTATGTTTCATCTTCTGAAGCGTTTGAAATTGTATCAGGGCCACGTAGAAGCTGGAGCCCATCCCAGCATCGCAGGGCCAACATACAAACAACCGTTCACATTCACACCTAGGGGCAATCGAGACTATCTGATTAGCCTAATGTGTATGTCTTTGGACTGTTGGAGGAAACCGGAGCACCTGGAGGAGGCCCATGCAAAAACAAGGAGAACATGCAAACTCCAGACAGAATTGAGGGGCATCTTTAGAGCGTTCAATGGAATTTTGTCCGTGTAGAGCATGCATGTTTAATTTTATTCATCAGACTTGGTGAGTCCCTCAGTGCAGAGACATGCAGTAAATGAAATAGTATACCCCCGCCTACCCATAATTATCTGTCAGAGCTTACTCTTATCACTGCACTATGATCCACTCTAACCTACTTGACCCAAATTGGCAACCTGAGTCTTCTTGGCATTTGGTCCGTGTTGCCTTTTCACTCAAATAGACTTGTCCTCAAATGTGCCTTGATTATATATACTCATGTAATATAACCCTTTCACCCGCTCATCACTCCAAGTAGTGGATTTCTTTGCTTAAACAAAGCAGATCAGCTTTCATCTGTAATGTAAATGATTATAAATCATCGCACTAAGAACCTTCTGTTACTACTACTAGAAGACGGTGAACAGAATCCATTTTTAAATGGCTAAAGGAAAAAGTTCTGGCTGCATTTAAACTGAGCTGACTGCACTAGGCCACAAACTGGACTCTGCAGTTGGACCATTCAAAATGCTGATCTTTTCTCCATACTTAATACACTTTAATTTGACATAACAGTATTTGCATAAGATCTATACTGATGACCTATGTAGACCAGACATGACTGACAGTACTTCCAGGAAATGCATTTTATTACCTTACTTTGATCAAACAATACTAATTACATTAAAGCCAGAAGTTTGCATTGTTGCACTGATAGTCAGTGTGAATAATCCATCTTTGTTATTGACTCATGCTGCATTTTGCTTCTCATTAGCCTTCCATCTTATCCTCTTTCTCCTCTTTCCCTCCAGAGACCTGATGCCCAAGACTCTGGATGGTCAGATTACCATGGAGAAGACCCCCAGCTACTTTGTCACCCGTGAAGCCCCCGCTCGGATTTACTCAATGTCGCGTTCCACCAAACTCATAGTGGTGGTGAGGGATCCAGTCACCAGGGCCATCTCAGACTACACACAGACACT
>JBCNYH010000021.1:43303301-43314924 GCA_039654325.1 Tandanus tandanus | reverse complement strand
GGCTTTCCATGCCTAAAGAAAGCTGAAGGAAGCAGCAAACCTCACTGCCTGGGTAAAACCAAAGGCCGAACACACCCCAACATCAACCCCGAGGTGGTGCAGAGGTTACGAGACTTCTACCGGCCCTTCAATATGAAGTTCTACCAGATGACCGGACACAACTTTGGTTGGGATTGAAAGTGAACTTTAAGAACTGAAAATTATTGTTTGTAATGGCAAAAATGTGACAATTGCTATCTATATATCTATGTAAATGTACAGAAATCTATTTTATAATAATTTATTTTTTAATTTTTAAGCAATTAATTCACTAAGCTGCCTAACCATATCTGTACAGTGTATCTGGCTCATATGTACACCCCTTCCCCTCAACATTCCTACACCCCCCATAACATTGGTTGGATCAATAGACATAATTGCTACTCGCAGTGTTCTTGATTCATGCATAGAGTATCGCTCTGAATTTTTCTTTCTAGCCGCGCACACTATGAATGGGCATTTTATCAATGGAGTAATTCTGTTGTGGGATACACTGAGGCAGCATGTCATTATGCTAACTGTATAAGATATGAACCTGATTAGATCCCTCAGGTCTCTTTGCATCGTGGGATAACGAGGTGAATCAGATTGGGCTGCTGCCAGAAATGCTGTCATGCAGATGGTGTTTTGTGATGTAAAGTGCACTCAGAAGATATGATGGTTCCTCTATTATAAGATCTCAAAATGGAGCGAACCAATAAGCATCTAAATCTGCAAAATCAACATAACACGTATTCTGATTCATCCTTTTCAAAGGGTTGATCGCAACCAATATCTTGTTGCCAAATTATCTTGCAAGTTTGAAATTCCATGATAAAGCCTCAAATGATCTTCGTCTCAGTTTCATGTTGCATATTTTAGACCTCGTTTTCTCTTTCTACTTGAATTCATTTTATGCAAGAGGGAGAAACTGTCTCGCTAGCCATCTGTTATACATCTTATAGCCTCTAAGATGAGAGAAAGACCTCAACGTAGCCGTGCTCTATCTTCTACTCGTCAGTCTAATGAAAACAATGATTCAGGATAAACTCCTAACCTTTCAGAGTTGTGTTTAATTCTTAAATGAAAAACATGTGAAAGCCACAATTAAATGTACTAACAAGATTGGTTGAGTTTGAGGGCTCTAACTTTGGAAAATGTTCAAAGGAAATACAGCAAAAGAGGTTGTCTAGATGAGCACAGGAAATTTAGGTTTAAAGATGTGATTTTTTGACCGATTGGAACAGGGTTGAGTTGTGAATGTACCGAAGCCTTGGATCACCTAAACATAGTCAATATCCAGTTTTAAGAAAAGTGCTTTGTGTGAAATATATGAATATATTTATATATTTTGCAAAGGATGGGTGTGGAACTCAAATCTCAAATGTGGTCAGCAACGGCTCATTGGTTTTGCTTTTCATGATTTTGTGCCTCTAACTAGCTCTGCATGATGCTGAAGCCCACATCCTTCCATTTCGGAGGGAGATTATAATACGAATCAGCTGTGAGAACACAGCCATGAGCGACCAGCACATGTGGATGACAGAAATAAGCAGGATAGAGAAGGCCGATTTTTATAGACGTCTCTCGTTTTATTCTTCAATTGAAACAAACTTGCGAAATCTCTCTGAATTTTGTTTCCAGCATTCAGATTGGACCTAACAGTGGTTGAGAATGGACGTTTCTGCTACCTCAGCTATGCTATTCTTTATTTGCAGAAACATCTCTTCCACAAAGACCTCAAGCGAGTGATCATAATGATTTGCAATGCTCTTCTCGAGTTGACAGATTTACTCGAGAAGCCCTCCGTTTTTATTTGCTGTGGAGAATTTTAGAGACCTCTGCTCATGGTCAAAGTAGTCCATGCTTCTGCTGCATGGGGTTATGGTTGAGTTTTATTCAACCCTTATATTCAGATAGTGATGTTCGTCTTACTCCACGTGTAATAAATAGGCTAGCAAGTCTGTATGTAAAAACAAACAAAAAGACATGTAAATCGAGTATTTTGTGCTATCTATCTGAAATAATTTTACACCATGAATGAGCAAAATGGAGCAGATATTTCTAGATAATTAAATACTGAACATTCAAATTTCTTTGTACGAAGAAATAAATAAAATATATATTTTACCAAAACCACCGTGTCCTGTCCTAACTCTGCTGCATGTGATAGAAACCTGTGATTTAACTCCAGACTATTCCTTAGACCAAGCCTATGGTACAGGGGATGGCCTTTCCCTGAAAAGTTCTAAGTTTGCTCAACTTTACGTCCCACCTATGTTTTGTTCTGATTTGCGAAACTTGGAGAAAATCTACAGTGTAATGTTCCTGGAGTTAATTTCAATATTAAAATAAGGAGTATAGTATATACTACACAGGAACGGCATGATCTGATTGGTCTGCTACCTCATGATTAAAATCCATTATTCCGATTGGATAACATATGAATCAAAACAACAGGCACCCACTGTTTGTCCTGGTCACTTGAAGTAGGTACATCATTATTGTCAGGCTTAAAAAAGTAAATAAATAAACCCTAAAAATCTCGGCAAGGTGGGAGATTTAGTTGTTTTTCTTGTATTCCATGTAGTTAAACTTCAAATAAGTGTAAAACTCCACTTTTATGGACCAATGTTTACTTAGTTTCCATGTAGTATATACTAAACTCTAAATGAGTAGGCTCAACGGATGCTGTTAGCTACACAGCTCTATTAGCTTGAAGCATGCAGAGCTTACATGACCTGTCTTTGTCATGGTTAAAATATGTAGATATACACCATAACAATTTAGTTTTAGTTAGCTTTTCTTTATTTTTGTATGTAGTATATACTTCAACTCTGACTGGGGTTTGATGAGGTGCTGTTACACAGGTCTAAGCTTATGTACCTAATCGTACATGTGCTCAGAGCCCACCTGCGTCCATCCTGATTAATTTTTTTTTTAAATAAACCATAAACATTGTTTTATAGCTTTTTTTGCCTATGTTTTCATATACTCACTCATTCACTCATTTGCCAAACCCCTTAGTCTTATCAGCGTCGCAGGGACACTGGAGCTAACCTCAGCTAACACTGCAGGAAGGCGGGGTACACCCTGAACAGACCATCGCAGGGCCAACATACCAATAGAACCGTTCACGCTCACACCGAGGGAAAATGTGAAACAGCTAAAACCCTCACAAGCACACGGAGAATATGCAGACTTCGCACAGAAATGCTCAAGCACGGGACATTCTTGCTATGAGGCAGACGTGTTAACCACTATGCCACTGTGCCGCCCTGTTCCCATATAGTATATACCAAAACAGTTATGTGCCCCAGAAATGAGAATTCAACAGCACTGTAGTATGAAACACCTCAAACTAAACAAAATTATACAACAAGTGTATACTTTTTGGAGCATCAAAAGCTGGACACTTTGCATAGTTTGTATACATATATAATTTTTTTTAACATTACCTTGTTCTAATTCTGTTGACTCAAGATATCTGAAAAGCCCAGAAAGAGGTATAATGTCACTTAATGTTACTTTTCTAGCTACCAAAGTTTACATGGCTAATCCTGCCACCAAATAAGATATGACAAGACACAAGGTTCATTCACAGCCATTATATGGTCCACACTAAAACTCACCATCATGTCATTTATTTAATGTTAAACAGTAACCAGCAATAGGGTTTGAGTGATCAAAGCTGCTCTGAGATCGTTGTCCATTTGTAGCTCCTGTAACCGTGGTACATGTTTTCCTGCATCCCACCAACACTCCAGAAATATCCCTGTGTGAATTTGACTTTCAATCGACCTACCAGGTGACTTGTTTACTGCTAGTCTCAGCAGTGCTGCTCCTAAACAGAGTACGAGCTGTACTTTCTCAGGAAGTGTGCTCTCCCAGGACACTTGATTTGCACCTGGGTTGACGCAGCATCTCATGAAAACACTGTAGCTCCACATAAAACTATTTGGGTCAGCTAAGTCCAGCTCAAAGTTGCACCTTGGGCACATATAATAGCTTAAGTGAGTTTTGCTTCCATGTGTATTTTTCAGGATATTTATTCTGGATGCGTGTACCGGATACATTACATAAGTGTGATGTTCAGTATAGCATATGGTAGTATTCCATGATATTTCATGGACTAGGATGGAAGTAAGGGGTCTTGGTGATATGATGGCACATCATCAGTGCACACACTGTTCCTGGGATAGGCTCCATACACACAGGAACTCTGACCAGAAATTAAGAGGTCACTTGCCAAATATATATCCTCCATGGAGGAACTCCAAAGCCCATGTGGAGCCTTCACATTTACTGGGATGTTCACCTGTGGAGGCTCCGGCTTAAAAGTACAAGATCCCCTACAGATCCAGGTAAAATCCTCTGCAGCTACTCAACAGATCCTTCTTCGGTTCCAGATTTCAGGACATACGCAATACAGATTTTCATTGTAAAACTTATTCGATTAGATATGTATCTGCATGTCAAGCCACGCATGTTTATATTTATGGTGTAGATGGTGTATATACAGTACATTTGTGGATCCTGTTTAAATTATCCTCAAATTTTCTTTTAGTTCCTCCATGGGGGAACAGCAGTGCATGTCAGTTAATTATGAGTGTGGGTCGTCCTGAAATCCTGGAGCATCAGGAGTTCCACCATGGAGGCACATGGGAGGATATCTACTAGGTAAGTTGTTCACTTGACAGGATACAACATAGCAGGTGAGGGTTCATGGTCTTGTCCGAGGACCTTACCATGGCAGTTTGACAATGATGTGATTTAAATTCCCAACCTTTCATTCAGTAGCCAAAAGCCTTTATTTCTGAGCCACAACTTCCCCAACAACCAATACAACAACATCTAATAGACTTCTTTTAGAACTCACCTGGAGCAGTAATTTTTGAAGCAGCGGTGGTTCAGTGGTTAAGGCTCTAGATTACTGAGCAGACGTTCAGAGGTTCGAGCTGTATGCTGCCGCTGTTGGGTTCATGGGCGTCTCATCATGGTACTGACCCTGTGCACCGACCCCAACCTCCTAACAAGCTCAAACATGTGAAAAAAAGTAATTTTACTGTAATTTCACTCTAAACATGGTCACATAGTGGCTGCAAAAGCAGGCAGCTGCTGTCAATAATAATAGCAAGTTATACATGAGGTCTAGCACTTGTGGTTTTCTTAATGACACCCCTGATCGTATCAACATAGATTTGCTAGAAATTATTCCAACTAAGTGGTATGAAAAAGGGTTCCTGGCTAGCAGATATAGTACGTTGTTAGATTCAGGATTGTGTTTCCTTGACATCATTTAGTTGTTGTCAGAATCGGAGAAGGTTTTGCTTAAAACATTTTGTAAAAGTTCTTATCAGATAAACATAAATGGCTTTTCCATATCCGGCTTCTCCTACACTGCTCAAAGGAAAGACTCGGCAATGTTCCAAGAGTGTGGCCTCTTGCCTATTTGCAACCTTGTCAGGATTGATTGGTTGGATGTTTGCCTACACAATCACGTCCAAATGCTCATAATACAAATTGGTCTGATTTGGTTTGACATATATAATGTGTCCACATGTATCACTTGCTTCAGTGTATGTAATGCACTTTTAGTTCAATGATCCAGCAGTTAAAAGAGGTAAGCATTAAGCTGGTAGGTTTTGCAGTGGTGAAAGGTGTTTCTGAAATACGGGATCATGTTTTGACATTTTTGTGTTGAAATCAGAACACCCTAATGGCTTTACATGATGTAGAAATGTGCTTTCTATATATTCTCTTGTCACCTTTAGAAGACTTGGCTTGTTAGTGTTGACTACAAGTTAACAACTGTACGCCAATATAGCACTGCAATGTTCGACTGGGGCAGCATGATCGCGCAGAGGTTAGCATGTTTGCCTCACAGCAAGAAGGTCCTGGTTTGATTCTCGAGCATGAAAAAGGTGAGGAGTTTGCATGTTCTTTCCATGCTTGCATGGGTTTCCTGTGGGTACTCTGGTTTTCTCGCATAGCCTAAAAACATGCACATTAGGCTAACTGGTAGTTTCAAATTGTCCCTAGGTGTGAGTGTGACTGTAAATGGCGGTGTGTCAGAGTCGGTTGAGATAAGCTCCACATACCCCATGACCCTAGTAGGATAAAGCGGTTCGGCGAAGAGTCGTGAATGACTGTTGGGCCGTGGTTATAGGTTTTAGGTTATTTAACTGCCCTGAATTCCTACAAGTCCATTTTTCCCCTTAACATCTTTTAAGTTTGGCATCTTACTCATGTTGGCGAGTATTAACTGAGAGCTGAGCTTAGACAGCAATCTTAACACTCCATAAAAGATTAATGTTGAGAACAAGTTGTTCAGAGTGCGTCTGTTTATGAGCCGGTGTAATATACAGTAAATGAATTCGACCCTGTCGAGGAGCATTATATCACCTATATTATGTAAAGCATGTTGAGATTTGTAGCTGTTTTCTCAATAGAGAGTCAGAGTTTACCAATAGGCGGTCCATGTCCAAAATCAGCAGTGTACTTGCATAGCTCAAAGTACAAAAAAATCAACTTCATGATTGTGAAATACAAATAAAGATCTCAGTGACACTTGGTGGAGCTGACATGATCTGAAAACATACCTGACTCAAGGGACATGCCTGTGGGAGAGGTGTTACCCAACCTCACTGTTATTGGGTTGGAATAAGGCAGACCTGAGATTAGGCCTTGGTAACTCTCTGCTCCATCAGGGAAGGCAGAGAGAGTTACTACCACCCATGAGGATTCAGACCAGGCAGGGGACATATGGTCTACTGTCAACAAGAGAGAATTAGGGAATCAGATAGGCTCAATGGGGACTCTTTTAAGACCCATCTTCCCTGCACTTGCTCATTAGAGTAGGTGATGATTTTCCTTAATAAAGCCGTGCTGGTTTTATGACCACACCTTCTTTCCATTTTCTCAGTTGTGTCTACACAACTGGAAACATTACAAATCATGAAACCAGGTATATCTCCTTTCATTTTGTTTGGTAATAGAATGAAGATCCCAAATTTATACCATGTAGGATGTTCACATTTATGGCATTTGACAGACACCCTTTCCCAGAATGACGTATCATTCATAGAACTGAGCAGTTGGGGGTTAAGGGCCTTGCTCAAGAGCCCAACAGTTGGGGGTTAAAGGCCTTGCTCAAGAGCCCAACAGTTGGGGGTTAAGGGCCTTGCTCAAGAGCCCAACACTGGCAACTTGGAGGTACTGGGGTTTGAACCCCCAACCTTCTGAGCAATAAGGTAAAAAGGTAAAGTCTGTTGGGATTTTTAAATCCCAACAGAGTAGGAGTTCAACTCCTCCTGGATGGGATGCTAGTCCATCGCAGATTACCTTCCCAGTATTTTTACTGGTAACCATTAATACTGCTAGGTGGACAGAGGCATACTTGTGGTTAAGACCTTTCCCAGGGGTCTTAGCACAGTGGGGCTCTAACAGGGATTTGAACCCATGACCTCATGATCGTATGCCCAGCACCCTTACCACCATACCACCAGCCCCTCCTGAGAAGTAGCCCAGAGCCTTTACCAATGAGCCCATAAAAGAATCCCTGAAGGACAAGTTCCAACCTTCCATCTCCTCAAGAAATCCCAAGCCACAATCGTTTGCCTTTCATCAAGATTACCATCAACACTAGTAAGTCTGGAGCTAGATAATTTCATACCACAAGTGGCTGTGCTGACAAACATGGCAATGGTGGTGCTAAAGGATGTGGTCTCTGAAATCTACCTCAGATATTTAAGCACATCTGGCCTCCATCCAAGCCTCCTGATCGGTTAGGATGGTGTTTACCGACAAAGCTGATTAAACTACTTACTGCTGACTGGTTCTGTTCGACACCTTTGCCTGAGGCCCATAAAGGCATGGATCCGGGAAATGATTCAAATGTTTGTGAGTAAGCTTTGGGTACAGAATGGCATTTGATAATTGCTTCTTTTATGGTTTGCTGTCATTGCTGTTGCCCTGGAGTTGTTGTGGGCGCTGTGGCTGTTGTTTGTGGGTATTTTGATGGGTGCAAACACCTGGCTTTCCTTACACGCAAAACTCTCATGTTTGGCAACATTCTCCTGCTCCCTTATATGCACCGTGTTGCCTGCTGTGCTGCATGTTCGATCTGATAAGCTTCAAGCAGCCAAGTAATTAAGAAGATCCAAACATTTAAGGCACAGTTGAAGAAATCATGGCTGCTGGGCCAGTCGAGGCGATCAATAATTTAGACTCAGGGTGCTTTTCAAGCTTTTAAATACACATGGGGCTTTTTCCATTAAAAGGAGTGGTAGGTGGTCTCTGTCTTGCAAGTCAGGATGAATGCTGCTATACCATCTCTCTTCAGTTTTCAGTAGCTGGAAGTTGTTTGAATGTAGATGGGCTTATTTTAATGGGGGATACCAAGCACACATTTTAATGAAATCACTTAAAGCATTCATAGTATTCATCCAAGCCATATTGAATGGGGTGCCAGACAAAACGGAGTTGTTTTTAAAGCAAATCCCAAGTGCACTTGCAGAAGGAAGAGGATGTCTTGAGGTGCATGGTGCTCCTAGATCAGCCAGCTCTATGTATGTGAACATTCATGAAAAACATTCAAGACCTAATGAAGTGGCAGGGCACATGGTGGCATAGGGATTAGCATGTCTACCTCAGAGCAAACGGGTTTTGGGTGGAGTTCTGTGCGGTGTTTGCACGTTCTCCCCATGCTCGTGTGGGTTTCCTCTGGTTTCCTCCTACAGGCCAAAGACATGCACATTAGGCTAGCTGGGTATTCTCTATTGCTTAAATGTGATTGTGAATGGTTGAGTGGCTATATTGGCCCTGCAATGGTCTGGCAAGCTGTTCAGGGTGTACCCTGCCTTCACTGGGAGTTGGCTAGAATGGGTTCCATCCTCCCTGTTACCCTAATAACGGATAAAGTGGTTTAGAAAAATTTTATTTAATTAAATTAATGAAGCAGCGATGGTTTTAATGTTAGACATTTTCATCATATTTATATGATGGTTTGTCTTTTTAGTATTTTATTATATTGGTAGACTGGCTAGTCTGTGTACTAACTACTTCATATGAGTTGCAATTCTTAATGGTTATCAGCTTCCCTGATGGTTCGTACTATTCACCTTCATGTATAGTGCTCTAAATTCCTTGACTAAAGTAAAAGACCTTGAAACTGAACATGCTAATTACTCTGGATAATTTTACATATTTAATCATGAAACCAGAGGAAATTCTGTTTTAATATATAGCATGACTTCATCCACTTCACAGCTACTGACAATGCCATCTTGCTCTCAATAACTTTCCTTTAGCCTTAAGCGAATTATATTCAGCTTGTATGATGAAAATTACTAAATGGCATCTAGTTAGTGTAGATACGATATGGTGGAAAACGGGGCAAATTTTTAAAATACAGTGGCGGCTCAGTGGTTAAAGCTTTGGGCTACTGATCAGAAGGTCAGGAGTTCAAGTCCTATTACCACCAGGCTGCCACTGTTAGGCCCTTGAGAACACCCTTAAACCTTAACTGTTCAGCTGCATAGAGAAGGTAAAAAATAAAGTCCATGGATAAGTGATATGCCATGAATGAACCAACTCTGAATATAACTCGCTCACTCACTCATTTACCGAACCGCTTAATCCTTCTATGGTCACAGGGA
The DNA here is from genome assembly GCA_039654325.1 of Tandanus tandanus. Classification (NCBI taxonomy): domain Eukaryota; kingdom Metazoa; phylum Chordata; class Actinopteri; order Siluriformes; family Plotosidae; genus Tandanus; species Tandanus tandanus. The sequence continues at coordinate 43,305,247 of JBCNYH010000021.1, read as the reverse complement.
GGCTGGAGCCTATCCCACCCGACTCTTGGCAAAGTCAGGGTACAACCTGAACAGCTCAGCAATAGCTTGAAGGTCCAAGACTCACACATAACCATCCACACTCACACCTAGGGGCAATCGAAAATATCCAGTTCACCTAATATGCATGTCTTTGGACTGTGGGAGAAAACCGGAGTACCCGAAGGAAACCCACGCAAGCACAGGAAGAACATGCAAACTTCATACAGTAACATCCTTGTCGAGCTTGAGACTCAAATCCGGACCTTCTTGCTGGGAGGTGGATGTGCTAACCGCTACGCGACCATGCCGCCCACTCTCAATATCAGACATTCATATTTCTGACTTGTTTTCTGCTATATTTTTAAATGTGTTATATATATTTCTGACAGGCAGTTGTAGAGTGGGCAGTATGGTGGCGGAGTGGTTAGAACATCCGCCTCACAGCAAGAAGGTCCCGGGTTCGAGTCCCGGGCTCGGGTGTTTCTGTGTGGAGATTGGATGTTTTCCCCGTGCTTGCGTGGGTTTTCTCTGGGTACTCCGGTTTCCTCCCAAAGTCCAAAAAACATGCACGGTAGGAAAACTGGTTGTTTCAAATTGCCATAGATGTGAGTGTAAGTGTGAGTGGTTGCATGTGTTGGCCCTGCGATGGTCTGGTGGGCTGTTTGGGGTGTACCCCGCCTTCGCCCAGTGTCGGCTGAGATGGGCACAGCCTCCCTGTGACCCTAGCAGGATTAAGCGGTTTGGCAAATGAGTAAGTTATGAGTTGTAGAGTGATATGCGGCTCCAGACAGAAAAAAAACCCTATGTGCATTTTCTGACGCTGTACAGTCTTGCTAGAGCAGGTCAGTCAGTGCCTCTGCATCCTGTAAAGGTCTACTTTACTGCTGCAGATTAGTGAGTGCCCCTGAGGCCTAGTGCCGGTAGTTTACATTAGATCGAGTCTGATTAAGTCGGGGTTAAAGGATTTTATCAACACTGCCTGTAATCTTTGACCCCTCTCCCCACATCCTGTAATTACTTCATCTCCGGTTCATTCAGGTCCAAGCCCGTACGCTAGCCAAGGGTTCTTTCTCATATACGTGGAAAAAGATGTGACAGTTTATCTCCTGTACACTCATACAACAAAGCATAACCTTTTTCTTTTATTAATTTGATGAGATTAAAGCTAATGCTGATGATGATTATACACTTATATGATTATACCATCGTTATGTCCTGCCTAGGTATATTCAGTGAGTATTGAGTAAGAGTAAACAGCGTAAAGCTGCTCATTCTTGAGTGAGAGTGATTGTCATTGTGATAGACAAGGGTCGAATGTGCTGCTGTTACTCTTCCAGGAAGCAGCGTGCCGGGTCATGCAGCTGCCGTTGACGTGGTGGCGGATCGCTCGAAGCACCCTGAGAGAAGACGTGCAGAGAAACCTTTGCCAGGCAGGTGGGAAAACAAGAACAAAGGACGAGAAGACATGTGTAGGGTAAAGAGAAAAGGCGTCCATGCACATGGAGGTGTGTTGTTTGAAAGGCAGGATAGGACATGGTCTTTGTAGGTGATATTGGTACACCTGCAGTTCTTAGCTCTGGTGTGTGTGTGTGTGTGTGTGTGTGTGTGTGTGTGTGTGTGTGTGTGTGTGTGTGTGTGTGCTTGTGAAAAGCTGTGGGATTAAGTTACCTAATAGGTGAAAAAATGTGTATGTTGTCACTTTGCTCATGCCATTGTATTTCTTGCAAAATGGGTCACTGCTGGTGTAGAGAGCAAAAGAAAAAGAGAGCTATAATGGCACGTGCGTGTTTTCAGTACCGTTGCCCCCCACCGGATGAGTGTGGACAGACACAGTGACCGACAGCCATCAATAATGCAGAGGAACTGTGTGTGTGTGTGTGTGAGACAGAGAGAGAGAGAGAGAGAGAGAGAGAGAGAGAGAGAGAGAGAGAGCAGGGGAAGGGGGG
>JBCNYH010000021.1:43278119-43291355 GCA_039654325.1 Tandanus tandanus | reverse complement strand
GGGGTTTTGGGGGGGGGGTTTGGGGTTTTTTTTTTTCCGGCAAAACCCCCCCCCCCCCCCTTTTTTTTTTTTTTTTTTTTTTTTTACCTGAAGATCAGATCACATTGAAAATGATTTTTTTTTTTTATCCCCAGGGTGTCTGGAATGTCACGTCCACTCATGTCTCGTGTGATTATGGTAAAACATGTCAGGCCGTTGCCTTTTCAAACATGATCAAACATGCAACTTTCCCCTGTCGTTAAAACCAAAACAAACCTGCAAGGTTGCAGAAACATAACAGGAGGCGAAAGTGACTTTTAACAAGCGAAAGTTCTCAAAAATATCATGTTGTGCTGCTTAATTTTTGAATTTATAATCAATACACTCGGGCGGCACGTTGGCGTGGTAGTCAGCCTTACAGCAAGAAGGTCCTGGTTTCGGGTGTTTCTGTGTGGAGTTTGCATGTTCACCCCGTGCGTGCATGGGTTTCCTCCAGGTACTCTGGTTTTCTTTCCACAGTCCAAAAGCATACACATTGGGCTAATTGGCTGTTTCAAATTGCCCCTAGGTGTGAATGTGACTGGTTGTATGTGTAAGTTGGCCCTGTGATGGTCTGGGAAGCTGTTCAGGGTGTACCCCGCCTTCACCCAGTGTCAGCTGAGACAGGTTCCATCCTCCCTCGGTCCCTGATATAGGATTAAATGGTCTGGCAACTGAGAGTGAGTGAGTGAGAATCAGTACACCGTTCATAAAATATATTCATGTGTAGCTAACAGCTGGGTCCGTGTAATAAGTACCTGGCACCATGTATGCTGAAAGGCATACATGGTGCCAGGTAATTGCTACACAGACCCTGCTGTTAGGGTCTCAAAAGAGAGGCAACCCATTAACGTTATAATAATTTATTGCTCAGAGAAGAAATTTCAGAAAATTTCTAGAAGCTAATATTATAACAGGCGGCATGGTGACTTGGTGGTTAGCATGTCCGCCTCACAGCAAGAAGGTTCTGGGTTCGATCCCCGGGTTCGGTGCTTCTGTGTGGAGTTTGCATGTTCTCCCCATGCTTGTGTGGGTTTCATCCAGGTACTCCGGTTTCCTCCCACAATCCAAAAATATGCACAGTAGGCTAATTGGCTGTTTCAAATTGCCATAGATGTGAGTGTGAATGGATGTGTGTGTGTTGGCCCTGCGATGGTCTGGCGAGCTGTTCTGGGTGTACCTAACCTTTGCCCAGAGTCAGATGAGATGGGCACCAGCCTCCCCGCAAGCCCTAATAAGGAATAAGTGGCTTAAAAAATGAATGAATGAATGAATATTATAACAATTAAAAAACTAACATTTTGAGGTCTCTATCTCAAAGGGTACATTCATTAAAACAGACTGCTGTAGATACACTTGAAGTTGTCACCCAGCAATGTTTTGAGATGGTTACCCAGGCTGTGCTTTTCACAGCGTGCAACGGCCTCTGAAGCAGCTTGTCCGGGGCTCGTGTGCCCCAGAACACATTGTTCTTGCTACTGACATGCCCAGAGAGCAAGAAGTGTGCTTCGTCGCTGAACCAAACATCATCAAAAAGTCAGGATCCTCTCCGATCTTGTTTGTGAACCCCTGGCACATCATAACATGTTTTGGTGTCAGCTAGTGTGAGTTTATGCTTGATCTGGTTCCTGTATGGGTACAGCTGAAGATCCTTGATCAGGATTCTTTGCACAAATGCATGTGAGAGACCCGGTTCTCGGCTATGTCTTCGGATGGACCTCTCACCGCATCCACATTGTCAGGAGATCTTGCAGTCAGCTTCCTGCCAGATTTAGGTTTTTTATCTCTTCTTGTTGAGGTTCTTAAATGATCTGGTGGCTTGAAATGTGTGTACCCAAAGATAAATTTGGCTTTTCTGGGGATAGTTTTTGAACTACCTGTGAAATCGTGCTTGCACCGTTTTGAATTATTTCGTTTTTCAAATAAGTAGTGACACAAAATATTTTCCCCTCCTTTGTCCAAGGCATTTTAAGTGATAAATATTAGTTGTTATGGTCTCCTCTCTTCAGATTACAACAAGAAAAACTGCGAGTGTCCGTCAGTTTGATTCAAGCATTATCCACTCAGGATTACATTTTTAATTTTCGAGACAGTGACTCAATCAGATTGCTCCGTTTCCGAGTAGTACACACTACATAGATTCTATGTTTGATGCGAAATATTCATGGAAGTCTTTTTGTGACTTTGTTATATGAAATCTATTAACTTTACTTTTAGGGTGGTACGGTGGAACAGTGGTTAGCACCTTCGCCTCACAGCAAGAAGGTTCGATTCCCGGGCTTGGGGTGTTTCTGTGTGGAGTTTACAAGCTCTCCCCGTACTTGCGTGGGTTTCCCCCAGGTTCTCCGGTTTCCTCCTACTGTCCAAAAACATACACAGTAGGCTGATTAGCGGTTCCAAATCGCCCCGAGGTGTGAGTGTGAGTGTGAATGGTTGTGTGTGTTGCCCCTACAGCGGCCTGGCGCGCTGTCCAGGTTGTACCCCGCCCTCGCCCAGAATCGGCTGAGATGGGCACCAGCCTCCCCGCGACCATAATTAGGATTAAGCGGCTTAGAAAATGAATGAATGAACTTTACTTTTATTACCTAGCCAAGGATTTGTATTTTGCCCACCCCTGAAACACCACGTGGTTGATTTCAGAAGAATGTTTCAAATATAAATAACTAAATATTTAGCTTGATAAGTGAATAGCTAGTTAGTGATATGAAATGTCCAGTAAAACTAAATTATGTATTTTTGTCACATAGTACTGTACCTACATGAGCGCTAGCTTACCCTGGATGTGCTCCTCACTGGTTTAAGTATAAAACTGTGAAACAGTAAAATGAAATGCAGCCGAAAGGCATTTTTATTCCTCATTCGCCGGTTCATTTCTCTTTTTGTATCCCATTAACCCAGAGGATAGTCCAGAATTTAATGGCATGCAGGACGACAGATAAAATCAATGCTGTGTAGAAAAGAGCACTGGGTATTAAACAGTCTGTAAGTAATTGGACATCCTGACAGTTTGTGGTGTTTTGGCACTTTTCAAATATGCCACGTTGGATTAGAAACAGAAAGATGTACTTGTCAGCTTTAATTTGAATTATAAAAATGCAGTTTTATTTTTAAAATCCAAATAGGATTAAAGTCTATAATCATAGGCTGTCTTTACAAGTCTTCAGGGTGTTTGCAGTACATGCAATGAGGCGTGTTATACCAAATGTCCCCACAAGGATAAAAATATCTAACAGCATTGACCTTATGGGGACATTTAATTAATTCAAAATACCACATTATGGGTGGTACGGTGGCATATTGGTTCGCACGTCCACCTCACAGCAAGAAGGTCCTTGGTTCGAGTCCGATGCCCGGCGAGGAGCTTTTGTGTGGAGCTTGCATGTTCTCCCTGTGCTTCTGTGGGATTACTCTGGGTACGTCGGTTTCCTCCAACAGTCCAAAGAGATGCACATTAGGCTAAGTGGCTGTTCCAAATTGCCCCTAGGTGTAGGTGTCATTGTAAACGGTTGTGTGTGTTGGCCCTGAGATGGACTAGAAAGCTGTTCAGGGTGCACCCCTCCATCACCCAGAGTTGCCTGAGATAGGCTTTAACCTCCCCATGACCACAGCAAATTAATGAATGGATGAAAATACCGCATCATGCCTTTTATTAAATAATTTCAAGTGAATTTTGATTCATTACATGTATAAATTGCCAAGCTAATAATAATTTCTCTTGTGTACAAATAAGTTTAAATGAAAAAAAAATAAATAAATAAATAAAAATAATTAACAATTATTTGCATAAGTAAGGTGTCGCCAAAAGGGAACACAGAGGAGGCTATATTTGCGCCCCTTAGAGCAAAAGTCTATTTTTGTGAATTTTCAGGAGAGCGCTTTAAAATTTTAATGCTATAAAAAAAAAAATCGGGATTCATATTTCAATGCCTTCAGTCTCACTGAATACTTCTCCTAGATACTTTTTTCGGCCTAAATTGCTGCGTTGCTGGGTCTTTGGCATTTTGCCAAAAATGTTATTTTGGACTTAGATTTAGAAGAATTGCAACAAACCCAGGTTGAAATTCATTCGTTCATTTTCTGAACCGCTTAATCCTAATTAGGGTCGCGTCTCAGCCCAATCCGGGCGAGGGCAGAGTACACCCTGAAGAGCTCGCCAGGTCATCGCAGAGGTTATTTATTTATTTATTTTTATAAATCTTTTTTAATTATAATTTTTTTTCTAAGTCCAGGAAATGTATGATATTAATGAATAACATTCAGTTAAATCCTAACAAGCAGATGCAGTGGTGTCCTAACTAAAGTAATACTTTCCGAGTCCTGTATTAACTGAAGAACCTCTTTTTCAGGTATGTTTTTCCCAGATGTGGAGGCTTTACGCATGGGCACCGCCATCTTGGATTTTGGACTTAGCGCACTGTTGCACTAGTAAATCAGTAAAATAGCTAAGAGCAACAGTGAAGTACCCCCCATTATGTAAAAATTGGATCTCTACCTGGATTTGAACCAGTATTCATCTGAAAGCTTTAACTTTTCTCTATTTCTTTCTGTACTCAACTCAAAATGAACAAAAATGGACTTAGCCCACTGTTGCTCTAAGGGGCTCGTAAAAGGGCGTCTGCCAAATGCCATAAATGTAAATGTCAATATCGATTGAAATGAGTGACATCCACTGAGCATGAGGTGCATAGCTGTTTTAGGTATATACTACACTGGAACAACGGTGGGAAAAACACTGAATAAAATAAGATATTTATGGTTCGTGCCAGTGGGTGAATTTCTGACTTCATGAGCCGTATTCTCCATCTCCAACACTGTGAGTGTCCACATTTTAATACAAGCACTATAGAACCGGAATAATTTTTTTTCAACCTTGTGATAGTGGACCAATCGGATGTCAGCGTTCCTGTGTAGTATATACAAATAGAAATCAGTCAGTAATCATGTTATCAAAGTAAACCTTTGTTACATAAAACTAAAAACTAAACATCAGTAAGTGAGAGCAGAGCAAATGACCGTCACGGGGCCAACACACATACAACCATTCACACACACACACACACTCACACCTAGGGTTGATTTGGAACAGCCAATCAGTCTACTGTGCATGTTTTTGGGCTGTGGGAGGAAACCGAAGTACCTGGAGGAAAGTCACGCAAGCACGAGGAAAACCCCACACAGAAACGCGCCGAGCCCGGGAATCGAACCCAGGGCCTTCTTCCTGCGAGGCGGACATGCTAACCACTGTGTCACCGTGCCACCTCAGTTACAAGAGAACTCGCAAAAGAAAATTAACCAGAATAGTTGACAAATGGAAACCTATTCCAATTAGAAAGAGAAAGGAAACTTCCTTCAGATCAGCCTCTTAATTACTTTTTCTAACCAGCATCCCATCTGGTTCTGGTTCTGCCGAGTCTGAAGGCATTTCATTACATCTTGTTGGATTGTACAACACTTGGTATTAATTAGCTGTGCTAATAATGCTGTCAATGAAAGGATAGTGAAACAAACGTGTGTGTGTGTGTGTGTGTGCGTGTACTCGTATATTTGTTTGTACTGGCAGAGCAGTGTGTTCATGACAGCTGGGCTAACACAAGTGCTAGCTCATTCACGCACATGCTATGTGGGAGAGCTACGAGGCGTGTAAACACAACAAACAGTAAATCATTCAGCGTCAGCATTCTTCTTTAGTCAGCGTTCTTCATTATGCTCCTGTATGTCTACAACCAAGCCAACAAATGTGTCAAAGAATTCAACTATGCCAAGGCTTAGAGCAGCTAAAATCATAAAGGACTGATTTGCTAGTTATTGATGAGTCATCACAGCATTTCAGTGACTTCAGAAGAAAATCCTTCCCTGTACTCATAAGAAACTTTATTCCTTTGAATATGCATAAGAATCTTTAAAATGCCACCATGTCTTAATTCTTTGCACCACAAAACAACACTCATTGTGAATGATTCTCACTCACTCATCTGCCGGACTGATTAAAAGGTACCTGTGGTGAATTAGTGTCAAAAGCTATTTTAAATGATCACGTTTCACACCAGCGGCTCCTTCCGGCACCATCAGTCCATGACGGTTTTCAAAGTGCACATGAGTGTTACGACACTAGGCCTGCTCAGAGGCATGTTGCCTTTCTGATTGGCTGTTCCAGCCTGTTAGTGACGCCAACTCGTTGGATTGGCTGGGCTGCGTCACTGACCCCGTTGTAGTATAACACATTATCGGCCAGAGCTGAGCTGCACAAACAACAAGCGCGGAAATCGCGGAAAACATTTCTTTTGTGTTCCCAAACCAACTAACGAAAGGAAAACCGAGTTAAGCCATTTTGGATTCACCGTCACGAGCATTTCTGGCAGCATCCTCGTCCTCAGAGTCACTAGAATGTGATGTCTCCACAAGAGACGTCAACCCCGCCCAATGCGTTGACGTCACTTACTGGGGAAAAACTGCTAACCCTCGCAGTTCAGCCACGGAATAAAATGACCAGTTTTGTGCTTTTTAATGGTTGTTTATGTTAAAATAAGCTTCTGTATCACTTAAACATATTACATACACACAAATCATCCTATAAGGATTACCAATACCGCTACTCTTCCTATTAGGGTCATGGGGAGGCTGGTGCCTCTCTCTGCCAACAACGGGCGAAGGCGGAGTACATCCTGAACAGCTCGCCAGACTATCGCAGGGCCAACACACACACACACACACGGGCACGGGCAATTTCATTCATTCATTTTCTGAACCGCTTAATCCTAATTAGGGGAGGCTGGCGGCCATCTCAGCCGACTCCGGGCGAGGGCAGAGTACACCCTGGACAGCTTGCCAGGCCATCGCAGGGCAGAAACACGCTGACGGCTATGCAGCCTACTCTTGACGAAAATCAGCAAAGGTTCTTTTACATACCTCTCACCATAGACAGTGAGAGACATGGCTGGCATTTGATAACCCAGTTAGCTGCACTGGGGGACATGCATAATGTGCATGTTTTAGTACTATGGGGGGAATCTGGAGTTAATGGAGGAAACCGACACAAGCATGGGGATAACATGCAAACCCTACACAGAAATGCCCGAGCCTGGGACTCGAACCCAGCACCTTCTTGCTGTGAGGCGAATGTGCTAACCACTAAGCCACTAAGCCACCATGCCGCCTATATATCTTCTGATATCTGTATTTGTTTAACATACTGTAGTGGCAAGAAAAACTTATAGTGACTCCTTGAAAATAAGCATTTTTTTTTTTTCATTAAAAAAAAAAAAAAACATTCTAAGCTTTGTCTAACTTTGAAAAATCTCATCTGTTTTGAATTAATAATACCCACTTATAATATTTCACGACTTTACTGAACGTAGCCATGAAACATTCCCGGTGCTGGTGGAAAAATTAAGTGAACCCTTGGGTTTAATAACCGGTTGAAACTTCTTCTTGCAGAGAAAACCTCAAACAAGTGTTGACTTCTGGCTGAGAACTGTATCCATAGCAATGGTCTGTTATTCAGAGTTATTCAGTCTGCTATTCACAAACAAAAAAAAAACAGAATGGTAGAATGCCAAAACTGACCAATGAGAAGTGAGTATTTAATAAAGTACACAGATATGTTTTTATTGAGAGATACAGTATAGAAGTAAATGATGCTCCTGTATTTGGATCTTGTGGTCACTAAGATCTCGGTCCATTATGTTTAAAATCATTGAAGAAGCTGGAAATCATGTTCACTACTAAGATAAAATAAACTCTGCACTCCAACGAGCACGGATCTTTAACTCAGTCACTCACGCTCATTTGCCGAAGCACTTAATCCTACTACGGTCACGGGGAGGCTGGTGCCCATCTCAGCCAACACTGGGCGAAGGCGGAGTACATACCAGACCATTGCAGGTCAACACACTCACAACCATTCATACTCACACCTAGAGGCAATTTGGAGCAGCCAGATAGCCTAATGTGCATGTCTTTGGACTGTCGGAGGAAACCAGAGTACCTGGAGGAAACCCATACAAGCACAAGGAGAACATGCAAACTCCGCACAGAAATGGCCAAGCCCAGGAAACAAACCCAGGACCTTCTTGCTGTGAGGCGGACGTGCTAGCCACTACACCACCGTGCCGTCCAGCGATCTTTAAGTTGATAGAAAAACAAGAATTCCTGATGGAAATGTGTTTCCGGGTCTTGTCAGTGTATCCGATTTCTTTAACAGAGCTCTCAGTATAATCCACAATCAGGTGCTGTTGAGAAACGACTGATTAATTCTAATTACAATCACCGAAGCCGCCAAGTCCTCGAGCACTTCAGAGCATAAATGGTTAGTTGGAGCCGTGTCAAGGGCTGATAAGACATCCTGTCCTGAAAAGGCCACTTATCTCCGTAAAGTGTACTTGTGTGTGAAAATGACCTGATGTGTACTCATGTGAGTGTGTGTGAGGGGAACAGACAACGAGTGTTGGCTTTCATGGGGGTCAGACAATGCAAAAAAAAAGGAAGGTGTATAAAAGTCGAGCCATAAAACTGGCTGTAAGTGGAGATGATCTGTCATGCATACATAAGACCTGCTCACAGAGACGAGGAGGAGGAGGAGAAGGGGAGGCTGCATGGCTTCATACAGAGATAAAGGAGAGTTTACTGGCCTGGAGAACGAGACGATTAGGGATGGATGGAGAGAGAGAGAGAGAGTAGCCATGTCTTAAATCATCATCTACCTCATGATTTTGCTCTTCTTCTTCATCTTCTAAGCCGCTTCATCCTAATTAGGGTCACAGGGAGGCTGGCGCCCATCTCAGCCGACTCTGGGCGAGGGCAGGGTTCACCCTGAACAGCTTGCCAGGCCATTGCAGGGCCAACACACACACACACACCTATGGGCAATTTGGAACAGCCAATCAGCCTACTGTGCATGTTTTTGGGCTGTGGGAGGAAACCAGAGTACCCAAAGGAAACCCACACAAGCACGGGGAGAACATGCACACTCCACACAGAAACGCCCGAGCTGGGAATCGAACCCAGGACCCTCTTGCTGTGAGGCGGACATGCTAACCACTGCGCCACTGCGCCGCCCTATATCGTAATTTGCATGACTCAGTTTATATGAAATGCAAAAATAAGTCGGACTCTCATACGAATTTAAAGCATTTCTTAAATGTCTGTGGTGGAGTCTTTCTTAGTATTTATTTCATGGGTGGCACAGTGGCATTGTGGTTAGCATGGTTGCCTCACAGCAAGGTGGTCCTGGGTTTGGGCCCAGTGCCTGGCGAGGGCATTCTGTGTGGAGTTTGCATGTTCTCTCCATGCTTACATTGGTTTCATTTGGGTGTTTCGGTTTCCTCTGACAGTCCAAAGACATACACATTAATCTGACTGGACATTCTCGATTGCCCCTAGGTGTGAATGTGAGTGTGCATGGCTGTGTGTCTGTGTTGGCTCTGTGATGGTCTGGCGAGCCTTCACCCAGATTTGCCTGGAATAGGCTCCAGTCTCAATGTGGCCCTTATAAAGAATAAAGTGGTTTAAAAAATGAAATAAAATAAACAAAAATGAATAAACAAACCACAGCACCTCAATGGCGATGCAAACTTTTGTACTAGCGAATGAATGCAAGTGCTGAATACGTCTCAGTCGCTGTAGATTGCATGTTGTGACAATGCGACATTACGTCAGTGTTTGTCTTGACAACACCTCATTCGGACACCAAAGCGGTACACTTTCTTTCTTTTTTTTTCTCGCACTCACCTTTAAGCTTGTCCGCTGGCAGGCTTGTCAACAGCATGTAGAAGAGATACGTTAAAAGAGTTCTGGAATTCACGGGTGTTTTGTGTTGGTTTCGCATTCCATCCTGGCAATTAAAGATAAATAGCACATTGCTGAAGTATAATTACACTTTGCACACGGATGCTGACTGTGAGGGACAAGGCTGTTTATGTTTGTGTCTGCGTTGTAGCTGTTTCTTTCTCTGCTTAAGATTAGCAGACACACACGGCATAGTTTGTAATTTGCCTCCCTCAGGGCTGAATCTATCTCGAGTCTCATGCTCAGGTGTTGACTTGGACACTCTAAGGCAGTGCATCAAATTACAATTAGGCTCAAAAAACAAGCGGGTGCAAGAAACACTGAGAAGAGCCAAGAACTGATGGAGGGATATTTACTGCATAAAAAAGTGATCATTCTCACTCCAACTTCATTACTAATATTTATGTGGCACTTTGGGGAAACCGCTCAGAGTTACTGTGCGTCACTGGCAAATAGTCTTCTCTGTATATAACAAATGCTAACATCATCACACACTCACTCTCTCATTTGCCAAACTGTGTAATATTACTAGGGGTCGCAGGGAAGCTGGAGCCTATCTCAGCCGTCTCTGGGCAAACTTGGTGACAACCTGAACAGCTGACCAGATCATCGCAGTGCCAACACACACACTCATGTCTAGGGGCAATTTGAAGCAGCCAGTTAGCCTAATGTGCATGTCATTGGACTGTGGGAGGAACCTGAAGTACCCGGAGGAAACCCACACAAGCACAGGAAGAACATGCAAACTCCACACAGAAACTCCCGAGTCCGGGACTTAAACCTAGGACCTTCTTGCTGTGAGGCGGACGTGCTACCACTCCACCACCAAGCAGCCCTAAATTAAATGCCAATTAAGTCAGTTCAGTTTTAGGTGGTTACTACTTCACGGGGGTGAAGACTTATGGAAGGCAGAGAGAGGGATTCGAGTTGCACTCACCTTAAAACACCTGGATATACTGTAGGTCAGTCAGTTAAAACAAAGAAAGACAAGTTACCAAGTTTACCAAGTGCCAGTTAGCAAACATATTAGCTAAACATCAGCGGTTTAAGGTTAGCCTGTACGTAACTAGTTTGTAGATTAGATTGGCGTTCAGTGAATAGTTTAAAAAAATGAACGAATGAGTGTTGTTTGCTTGTATCATGAAGTCCATGGATGTACCAATGCAGGTTTCTCTGCAGACGGGATGGGTTGTAACAAATGCTAGAAGGCTTACTACAAATAATTATATAAATATATACACCGATCAGCCATAACATTAACACCACCTGACTGGTCTGTGTTTAGGCAGCTTAATACACAGCAAACTGCAATGCACTGCATGTTCTGATTCCATTCTATCATAGCCAATAATAAAAGGTTCAGCAGTTTCTGCTACAGTATCTCTTATATGGGATCAGACCAGACGTACTAGCTTTCGCTTGACATGCACATCAGTGAACCTTGGGTTTTTATAACACTCTTGCAAGTTCACTTTCTGTCCTTTCTTGGATCCCCTTTGGAAGGTAGTTACCACTGCATACCAGGAACACGCCACAAGTCGTTTATCCATATCAATGTAGCCCTTATTAAAATCCCTCAGATTTACAAATAATGCATTTGGCAGACCCTCTTATCCAGAGTGGCTTACATTTATTTTTCCTTTTATACAACTGAGGCTCAAAATTAGCAGCATTTTGGTACTGGGGATTGAACCCCGACCTTCGGATCAGTAACCCAGAGACTTAACTACTGAGACCCTGCTAGTATTGGGGATTAAACCTCGACCTTTGGATCAGTAACCTGGAGTCTTAACCACTGAGACCCCACTAGTATTGGGGATTGAACCCCCGACCTTCGGATCAGAAACCCGGAGTCTTAACCACTAAGACCCTGCTAGTATTGGGGATTGAACCCCCGACCTTCAGATCAGATACCCGAAGTCTTAACCACTAAGACCCTGCTAGTATTGGGGATTGAACCCCCGACCTTCAGATCAGATACCCGAAGTCTTAACCACTAAGACCCTGCTAGTATTGGGGATTGAATCTCGACCTTCGGATCAGAAACCCAGAGTCTTAACCACTCAGACACCACTAGTTTTGGGGATTGAACCCCCAACCTTTGGATCAGTAACCCAGTGTCTTAACCACTGAGACCTAGAGCCTTAACCACTGAGACCCCACTAGTATTGGGGTTGAGCCCCCGACCTTCAGATCAGTAACCCAGTGTCTTAACCACTAAAACCCAGAGCCTAAACCACTCAAACACCACTAGTTTTGGGAATTGAAACCCCAACCTTTGGACAAGTAATCCGGAGTTAACCACTGAGACACCACTACCTATTTTATGGCAGACACCCTTATTCACAGAGACTTTCATTTGTATTTGATCTCTACTACTGAGCATTTTGAGGGTTAAGGGCTTGCTCAAGGGCCCAACAGTGGCCACTAGGTGCTACTGGAGTTTGAACCCCCAGCATTCTGATCACTAACCCAGAGCCTTAACCACTGAACCACCACTGTCATTCTGAGCCTTATACTTGCTCATTTTTCCTGCTTCCAACACATCAACTTCTAGACCTGACTGTCCACTTTCTGTTTAATGCATCACACTCCTTGGTTGGTGCCACTGTAACGAGATAATCAATGATATTCACTTCACAGTGGACTCAGTATTTTAATGTTATGGCTGATTTGTGCATATTTAAATTCTCACCTTCCCAGCCCCTCACGCTCTCTCTCTCTCTCTCTCTCTCTCTCTCTCTCTCTCTCTCTCTCTCTCTCTCTCTCGCACTGACACTTTCGCCTACGTTGCAGAACCAAACACACCTAGATGTGTTGCGTGTCATGCTCGCCTCAGGCTTCCAGGTCTCATCCATCTTCAGCTCAGAGACAGAGGTGTGAGTTTGAAAATTGTGTGAGTGTGTGACAGTGTGTGTGAGGAGAGTTGTGTGCTCTCTCCACATTGAAGGAACTAAAAGATCTCTCTCTCTCTCTCTCTCTCTCTCTCTCTCTCTCTCTCCCACACACCTCTGAAAATTTCATGATGTAACATCCATCCAGACTTTTAGTGTCGGTCAGGATTAAAGCACAGACTGCAGCACATGTGAATTATTCAGCCCGGCCCCTGGGCTTGGGGTTAGTCCCAGAGAAGAATCAGTGTGATAGTGACCGCATGAATGTACAAGTGAGTTTGTGAGAGAGGATATACATAAATAAACACTCGCCTGACCTGTGATAAATGTGAGTGTGTGATTTGATGATTAAGTGGAAATACTGATATGATCAAATGAATGAGTGAGACCCAGTGAAAGAGAAGACCCAATAAGTGGGAGTGTGTGAAGGAGTGTATGAGCGAGTGAGTGTGTGATCAAATGTGTTATATAACACACACACACACACACACACACACACACACACACACACACACACACACACACACACACACACACACAC
>JBCNYH010000021.1:43262357-43272357 GCA_039654325.1 Tandanus tandanus | reverse complement strand
GTACCATGGTAAGTTCAAGCTTAGTGTTATTGATAAACACACATTTACAAATGACTGCACAAAACTATATAAACATTAATTTAAATGGTATTACAGAGTTTTCACTGCAGCCTGGTAATCCGGTTTGTAAAATGTTCATGTGACTAAAAATGGCTCCTTAAAGCTAGAACATTTTAGAGTCAAGCCTGTTCAGTTCTCTTAAGTGGAAGGTTTGATATCACACCGCCTTACAATGAACAAACAATTATTAAGGTAAGAGCTTTTCGAAAGAATTTGGGTTGGGGCTGTGATGGTTCAGTGGTTAAGGCTCTGGATTACTGGTCTGAAGGTCAGGGGTTCAAGTCTCAGTCCCACCTTGGTGCTGCTGTTGGGCCCTTGATCAAGGCCTTTAACCCTCGATTGCTCAGTTATATAATAATGATAAGGGTAAGTCGCTGTGGATAAGGGTGTCTGCCAAATGCCGTAAATGTATTATATTGTTCTACAGGTTGCCCAATAAAATCTCCCATATTTTAAAGGTAAATTAATAAAAATCATTAAAGAGAATCAAATTAATATTTGCACACCTAAACTTTTATTCAGTACAGTTTTTATATGCCGTCATTGTCTAGGTGCGCTCGGAGGTGTTTACTGAAGGCTTTTTATTTAATTTATTTTTTTGATATACTGTATTAATCCTGCAAATCCCGGAAAATTATTGCCTCTGCATTTAACTCATCCAAAGTGAGCACACACACGAACAGTGAGCACACACACTCGGAGCAGTGGGCTGCCACACACATTGGGGCACCCGAAGAGCAGTTGGGGGTTAGGTGCCTTACTCAAGGGCACTTCAGCCATGAAGGTGGAGGAAGGGAAGGTGCAGCTCACTCCCCCTGCCGCAACACATTTTTCCTGCTGGTTCGGGAATCGAACCAGTGACCTTTCGGTCCCAAAACCGATTCTCTATCCATTAGGCTACGGCTGCAATGGCTCAACGGGTCATGCCGGGTGGAACAGCGTCTATCTCCTGCTGAATAGCAACCTTAGGGGCTTCAGGAGTCAGGGGTCGAAAGGTCCTCTGTGCGTCGATCATGGAGCGGTTGTTTTTGAAGAATGCTTCGACAGCGAACGCACAGTGTGCTCCCAATCACGCCCTGTTGGCGACTGAGGCTGGAGCCCACCTCAGCTGACACTGGGCCAAGGCGGGGTACATCCTGATCAGCTTACCAGACCATAGAAAGGCCAGTACACACACAACCATGCATACTCACACTCACACCAAAGGGCAATTTGGAACAGCCAGTTAGCCTAATGTACATGTCTTTGGAATGTGGGAGGAAACCGGAGTACGCGGAAAAAATCCATGCAAGCATGGGGAGAACATGCACACTCCATGCAGAAATATCCTTATATTCCGATATATTCCGAGCCTGGAATTCGAAGCCAGGACCAGGACATGCTACCACTACGCCACCATGTTGCCCTGTTTGCATATAATTTAGACAAACTTATTATTCCAGCATTTTTTTTTTAGGTTTCAGAGATGTTTCTTATTTTAATTATAAGGTATGCACCAGCATATCTGGACAAGATCCAAAATATTCAACGTTCATTTTTTTTTTTTTTCCAGAACCCAGAAAAAAGAGGCAAAACATTACCAGGAAAAACTGTTCTTGAAATTTATGTTTCATCTCATATTTTATTCAATATAGCAATGGCACTTTAACATATGGCACCAATTCGCATCTTAAAAAAAACTTGTGTAAGTAGACAAATACACGGCAGCCTGTCAGGTTGAACAAACGTAGCAGAGACGTCTCGGAGCCTCCAGCCTTCCCGTCAACACTGTATCACCACGTCTGTGCCGTTCTCTCGTCCTGCGCCTTCCTGCTGGGTTTATTGGTGTTTACAGATCAATTCTCAGCTCGAACCCTGCTGCTTGTCAGATGCACTCCATTCCTTAAACAGCCCTTTACACACACAGCCTAAACACACCCACCCACCTGGTTTCAAACAGTGTGCAAAGCAAAATCGATGATTACAGAAGCTTCTTCGGAAGTGGTGGTATGGAGAAGATCGGCTAATCAGAGGCTCGTTCATTGTTAGCATGTGGGTGAAAACAATGCCCAGGAAAAACACACGTGTCTAGAGAGTCTGCTATAACTGATGAAAGAGTGCAGTATTATTATTATTATATATAAAAAGATGGTCTTAAATACGTGTTCAGGGTGTTTCTTACAGAGGCTGATCTTGGTTGGAGGGTTGAGATGTTCTGCATTGGTGGTGACAGCTGTGAGGCTACAGATCTCTGAAAGCTCCTGTTTCAACAGTTATAGGGAAAACAGGCCGGCACGGTGGTGCAGTGGTTACCACGTCCACCTCACAGCAAGAAGGTCCTGGGTTTCATTCCCGGGCTCGGGGCGTTTCTGTGTGGAGTTGCATGTTCTCCTCTTGCTTGCGTGTGTTTTCTTCGGGTACTCCGGTTTCCTCCCACAGTCCAAAGACATGCACATTAAGCTAATTAGCTGTTCCAAATTGCCCCTAGGTGTGAATGTGTGAATAGTTGTGTGTGTGTTGGCCCTGCGATGGGGTGTGCCCCGCCTTTGCCCAAAGTTGGCTGAGATGGGCGCCAGCCTCGCCACGACCCTAATTAGGATTTAAGCGGCTTAGAAAATAAATGAATGAATGACTGGAAAGTTTGAGTCTCTAACAGGGTTGGGTTGGTCCTTCTTACACTGTAGAACCTTTACACATACAGAGCATTGCCTGAACCTTCAGTGAAACATCCACAGCTTAAATGATAAGTTATAATATATATATTTTAATTATTTAAATGACCAATTAATGCAGATGTTGCATTAGAGACTGTTCAGGCCCCATATGATGCCCTCCAGGCATTTTCCAACACTCTTTATTGCTTTTATTAAGTGTTACTGGATATAAACTCTATGTTACTGTTGGTTCGATCCCCAGCGTTGCCAGTCTACCACTGCTTGGCCCTTGTTCCTAGCCCTTTTAAACCACCACTTCTCCAACAACCAATACCGCAATATTTATTGAACTTCTTTTAGACTTCCCCTTGAGCAGTTGTTTTCGGGCAGTGGTGCCTCAGTGGTTAAGACTCTGAATTACTCATCAGAAGGTCAGGGGTTCAAGCCCCAATACCAACCAGCTCTTGCTGTTGGGCCCTTGAGCAACACCCTTAACCCTATCTGCTCCAGGGATACTGTATCATGGTACATGTGCTCTGAACCAATTTCCTAACAAGCTTGGATTATACGAAAAATGAATCTCACTGTGCTGTAATGTATAATGTACAAATAAAGCCTACTTTAAATAACCTATCATTACATCACTACATCACCTTTGTTAAAGCAAAGCATCTGTATATACTTGTTAAACCAAGACAATTTGAAAAAGCAGGTCAAATTCTACCCAGAAAGCAACTGAATAATTAAGATGTCATGCTCCTTATTGAGCGGCAACTCCTTGCTAGCTGTGTGCCCGCCAGAACGATGATGTGCTAGCATTACATTACGTCCTGGCTTAGCCTGCAGCGGATAAACTTAAATTATTGTATTACTTGATTATCTCCTCCATTTCCCACAGTTCTGCTTCCTTTATTCCACTTCAACTTGTTGTGATTTTTTGGCTCTCAGTCAGTTCAACTGTCAAAATCTGGGGCAGCAAGGGACTGGCTTCCTGTAGTGTCGCAATGCCTCATTGACACAGCGGTATAATCCCCTCACAGTAAGAAGGTTCTGGGTTCGAAACTCAGTCGACCAGGCCTTTCTATGTAGAGTTTGCAATTTCTCTCCATGCTTAGGTGGGCTTCTTCTGAGTACTCTGGTTTCCTCCTGCAGTCCAACGACATGCAAATGATGTCAACAGGCTACTATAAACTGACCATAGATGTGAATGTGAGTGTGAATGGTTATTGTTCTCTGTTAGCATTGTGATGACTTTGATTTCAGCTCACCCATGGTCCATAATGAATATGCAGTGTATGTTGATACTGGATGGATGCATAGCTAGTTTTTTCAATGGTAATCATGGTTCGCTCTGGTAACACTTCCAGCTAGGCGCGAAGTAAGATAGGACGGCATGGCAGTGTAGTGGTTGCCTAAAAGCAGGAAGGTCCTTGGTTCGAGTCCCGGGTTTTGGCGAGGGTGTGTCTGTGTAGAGTTTGCATGTTCTACTCGTGATTGGGTGGGTTTCTTCCTGGTACTCGGGTTTCCTACCACAATACAAAGACATGCACATTAAGCTAACAGGCTGTTCCAAATTGCTTCTAGGTATGAGTGTTAGGGTGAGTGGTTGTGTGTGTTGTCCATGCGATGGTCTGGGTTGCTGTTCATGGTGTACCATTTGGCTGGGATGGGCTCCAGCCTCCCCGCGCCCCTAATAAAGGATAAAGCGGTTCTGAAAATTACAAGAAATAAATAAATGAAATCTGAAATATTTCAGATTACACTGGCTCACATGCACAGGAAACACACAAAGCTGTTTTCTTTCTGTATTTTTCTACTCATTAAATGTCAGATATCTACATAGATTTGCTGATTGACTGCATGGTGTTATGGTGTATATAAAAGCCAGCTAAAGGGGTTGTTCCCTGTACTTCGTACAAAGAAAACATTGGCTTATGAGTACAAATTTGATATATTTTATTCCCCCTGTAAAACACTTGGAAGTGATGTTGAATAAAAATAAAAACGAGAACGGAGATTGTAAAGCAATCAAGATGACGCAGATGAACACTGATGGATTTAAAGATCTGAAGAAAAACACAATACATTTGCGCAGTCATTTTATTTCCCCCTGAGAATTGTTGGAGCAGATCAGGCTTCGCTGGTACTGAAAATCTGACACACTCCAGCTGGGATCCGCAGATGAAAAATCACTCCGAACCATCAACAAGCAAGCCTGTTCTATCCAAATGGTTTTGGAACCTCCCTGTTCTGAGTTTGCATGAAATAAATCACATTTATTTTGTTCAACCCAAATTCCAGTTACAGTCAATAACCCAGATTCATATTCAGAAATGGCACCAATATACACAAACTATAGAGCTAAATATAGAATAAATAAGTGTGATCAGTACGTGAGCTCTTAGAAGAGTATAGATTATCAGTGGAGACTTCTGTAAATAAAAGAAGAGCTGTCTGTTGAGATCTTTCAGGTACTGTGACAGTATACCGCGCCAGGATCATGTGGAATCAATAGTCTTCATTTCAGCTGTGTTTCTGAAGAAGAGGAAGATGAAAACTGGACACGAACTTCGCACAACAGGTCCATAAGAAAAAAAATTGCGCAAATTCCTACAGTAGTTGTTGGTGTGTTGTAAGAAACTCACCTGTTGGGCGAGTAGACCATTTTACGTTGAGTTTTGTACATATTGAAAATGTTTTCCATTTCCTAGGAATTGTGCTCATGCTACTTCCCACTTGTAAAGTCGGAATTACAAGTATGTCACCTTCAAGTGCTTTGATGTCGGAGCAAAATGGAAAACAGATGTCTTTATCCAGAGCAACTTACATTTTATATCCCATTTATAGAACTGAGCAGTTGAGGGTTAAGGGCCTTGCTCAAGGGCCCAACTGTGGCAGCTTGGTGGACCTGGGGATTGAGCCCCCAACCTACCAATTAGTAACCCAGAGCCTTAACCACTGTGCAACCTCTACCCTATGGTCTATATAAGACTTGAGGGGCATCCATGTGCAATCACTGAGTTGGCAAATTGTATTTACCATAATTCCAATAGCACATGAAGGAAGCATTAGTCTCAATGTCAGGTCCATTTCCTAGGTCTGTTGTTCGATGCAGTATGATGTCCTACAGCTGTGTTATGACAGACGTGCAAATTTCAGATGCTTTTCAGGTCATCTGCTGTGCTTAGAACCATACAGGTTTTTTTTTTTGTACAATACTCCCACGATTGCCCTACATGAAACCCACAGGATTTTCTTACGGCAGTGATTGGTTGAGCCACGAGAATCACAGAGATATCATACGAGAATTGATTTTTGTCCTGCATCAATCGTATTACTTTAGTATGAACCTCACACAGTTTGGCTTACAGCCCTGACCTATTTTCCCCATGACTGACATACAACACATATTTTATATGTGAATACAACTACACACCTTTCAAATCCACCTTATCCAAACCTACGCCAGTCTCTTCTGGTGTAGCCGCGCTATATTCAAACGAAAAAAAAAAAAAAATGCAGGTTATTTTTTAAAGGGGCTTAACTTTATTACTTTAAAACACTTCTCTACACTTGTCTACACTAGGAAAGCAATTTTTTTTAAAGTCTTACTCTCAACACTGTAGGTATGAGTGTGAATAGAAGGAATAGGTCAGGAATGAAACCCTTCAGTTGTATTCATTCATCATTCATTCATTTTCTAAACCTCTTAATCCTAATTAGGGTCGTGAGGAGGCTGGCACCCATCTCAGCCGACTCTGGGCAGGGTACACCCTGGACAGCTCACCAGGCCCTCGCAGGGCCGAAACACATACAACCTTTAACACTCACATCTAGGGGAGATTTAGAACAGCCAATTAGCCTACTGTGCATGTTTTTTGGACGGTGGTAGGAAACAGGAGTACCTGGAGGAAACCCACGCAAGCACGGGGAGAACATGCAAAACAGAAACGCCTGAGCCCGGGACCTTCTTGCTGCAACGTGGACGTCTCTAACCACTACGCCACTACAGCACAATAAATAGGAAAACAATAAAATTTAGGGCAGGGATAGTAAATCACAGTACCCCAAAGTTGATTAGTTTCCTGCTAAAACACACCCTAAAGTGTTTTATTTTTTATATACTCTTTATTTTCAACTAATAATGAGTTTTGTAAACTGTTTTGTAAGGTTCTTTTAGTGAGACAGGAGTGTTTATTTACCTGCTTTACTTGTTTCGACTGTTTCCTATAGTCATCGTCAGAAGCGTCACGTGACGCTTCTGACGATGACTACAGGAAGTAGTCGAAACTCCTCCTGTCTTACTAAAAGAACCTTACAAAACAGTAAAACTAAGAAGACAGTATGAACTTCTACCAAAGAAAAATAATAATGAATTACATCATAATTTCTATTTAAAGGACATCTGTGAACGAAGTTAGTTGTGTAATGGTTAGTTCGTGTTCAGCAATTATAAACAAATCAAGTGATTATTTTTCCAAGCAACTAGAAAGTGTATAAATAAAAATCAACAATTTTTGACCAACCAGAACCCAGAACACCACTGTGATGTCAATTCGCAGAATGTTCATCCAACCGCAACCTGATTTTCAAACGTTATTGTAAAAGAACACAGTGGCCACTTAATCCTTTTGTTTCACTGTTATACAACTTAAAGTTTGGTTTCAATGCTTCAACAAATCCTTTTATTCTGAGTTCAGGACCCTTTTGTTCTCTGAAAATAGAAAAGTATGTGATGTAAAGAGGATTCGGGATTGGTGGCCACTGTGGAGAGGAGTCTTTGAAAAGGTGGTGAAAGGAAATACATGAGCGCGAGAGGAGAAAACTGCTATCACTCTGCTAACACAGTGGGAGAGCTGCTTAATGGAGGGAAAACAGCAGTGAGGGATGAAGACAGAATAAACTGCTTTCTCTCTGGAATGGAAATAGAAAAAAATTTACAGCATCCTAGAAGTTTTGTGTTGGTGTGATTAGGAAAACTTTGGGTGTGGTTTGATCTCTACCTGTCAGATATTGATTGGATATTTATCTGATATTTAGCTGCTGTTAGCTAAACCAACCCCCCCACCCCACCCCACCCCACACACACACACACCTCCTATATAAAACCTTTTGTAAATTCCAGTCAGTAAATAAAACAAACCTAAATTAGACTCTAAGACTCTTAGAATCCTGTAAGGCTGTGAATAATAACTAGCAGTCTTTACTAGCATCAAGACATACTGTAATGATGTATTTGTATCAAGCAAACCTTCAACCCTATGGGCTAGCGTGTTAAAGGTCAGATATTATACCCATTTTCAAACCGTTAGCTTTCATTTCGGACACCAGTGGAGCAACAAGGTATGATTCCTAATCTCTGGAAGCGCTAGACAGGCTGTTTGGCTTCCTCGTCTCATTTATGCTCTTTTCTCTCTCTGTGCCTACTCTGCTCTGACTGGATGCTTAAATGCTTCATGCTGAGTGCACTGGCAGGCAGACCAGGATGGAGATGCTGCTGTGCAAGGGAGCCAACTAATCGGAAAGACCAGCACACCATGATGCACTGGTGTGCCTTAAAACAAACAAACAAACAAACAAACACACAAAAAACAGTCCAGAGGGTGACCTTGTTATGTGCCACCCTGGCACTGTCCAACACCGTACCAGCATTTATGAATTAAAAAAATAATAATAATAAATTAGGGGCTTACGTGGTTAAGGTGCTGGCTTACTGAGCGGAAGGTCGGGGTTCAAGCCCCACTATTACTGAGTTTTCACTGCTGAACACCCCCAGTGCAGCTAATTGAGTTATCAAAGGCCAGCCATGTCTCTCACTGTCTGTGGTGAGAGGCATGTAAAAGAACCATTGCTATCGTTCGCAAAAAGTAGGCCATTGGGTTACCATCAGTGTGTTCCTGCCCTGCAGTGATGTGGCGAGCTGTCCAGGGAGTACCCTGCCCTCGCCCAGAGTCAGCTGAGATGGACACCGGCCTCCCCGCGACTCTAATTAGGAATAAGCAATTCAGAAAATGAATGAATTTAGAATGAATGAATAAATAAATTATAATATCTACCCTTTAATGAAACATGGAAGTTGGGGACAGCTGAAGGTGGGCGTTGGAAGCTCATGGACGTCTTTGTGTTGGTGTGAGAGATAAAACTTCTAAAATTCTCATGTTGTTGGATCTAATCCTAACTGCAATTTTTTGGCTCTTGGATTTGGGAGTTAGTCGGGGTGGAGAGTCACTGCTTCATTAGTTTCACAAAGATCTGAGGCAAGAGCTAAATATTTTCCTTTTTCCCCCCTCCAATCACCACCAGAAGAATTTTGAAAGTTAACTCCAACATACCAGCAAATGTGCAACTGTCCACTACTCTACTACTTTCAAATGATTTTGCATTTATTTTCCACGTTTATGAGAATCCATACATATCTGCACTTTTATCTAGCACACCAATATACTCTAAATGATCACTAAAATATAACCCCCAACATCCCGGACATTCTACTGAGAGAATACTGGTGTGTAGGGCGTGGGAGGGCCATTGCTCCAGGGCAGAAAAAGACAAATTCAGTCTAGGTAGTCAGTATTCAGTAGGACCCGCTCAAGCGTCTGGCTTTAGGATGGACCACTGCAGGGGTCACCGCAGCATTAATCACAGTTTAGCCACATAAAGCCTAATGTTCTCCAGAGAGAAAACACAATGGCTGAACCGAACACAGGCCACCAGGAGCAGAGAGGGGCTTGAAGGGTCACACCATCTGAAAACCAGAGAGAAGGGTGTTGTGGAATATGTGTGTGGGATATAACAAGTGGGGGATGATATTTAAAACAAATAGGTTGATGACATAGCAGAAGTAATTTAGAGATGGAAGAAATCTATTTTTCCACCAATAGAGTGCTGCGTTAGAGCTTTTTAATGAATCAGGAGAACATTTAAAGAACCTGCATACGCTTTCATTGATCTGAAACACAGCTCATAATTAACTCAAAATGAGATCAGGTGTAATAATTTTCTAAGGCATGCTGGGAAAATAATGACAACCATAGGGGATAATACAAGGCATATGGAAAGAAGGATGTTTTTTGTCGGGATTGGTTTGTTTGTTAGGAACTTTACGCAAAAAGTTATGAATAGATTATGATTTTTTTTGGACAGGTGGAGTATGGCCCAAGTAAGACTATTACATTTTCATGGTGATGCGGATAAAATTCTGGATTCAGAACTTTTTAAAGGATTCTTTAACATTGCGAGATAAGATGATTTTTTGGAAGTGTAGTATTACATTAGATCCAGCAGGGGGTGCTGTGTTCTTTCTGATA
>JBCNYH010000021.1:43230070-43248744 GCA_039654325.1 Tandanus tandanus | reverse complement strand
CACACACACACACACACACACACACACACACACACACACACACACACACACACACACACACACACACACACAGGAAGAGCACATGTTCTTTGTATGTGACCGTAGCTGAGAACCCTATCTCCTCTTTCCTCCAGATCTCCCAAAGGTAAGGGATGAAGCGCACATTTGGAAAAGCAGTTGTTCATATAATGTCCACCACTGAACCACTCGTCCTGTCTCAGACTCCTAAACAAAGCTTACTGACCTCCATATATCATCCTCAATCCTCTCTTTTATAAAGAATAGTTAATATCCCTCCATTTCCACCTTGATAAACTGGAAACATGCAAACAGGGATTTATTAGCAGCAGATGGACGTGTCCAGCCTGCAGCGTATTTAACGTTTCGGAGCTTATCAGGCACAACGGACAGTCCAAAACATCTGTGTTCTATTTGCAGCAGCACTCTGTACTGTAATGATTGTAAGATCTGAAGACAGTCTGGGATTTAGCCCAGGGCAACTCCAGAGTCCTCCTGCACCAGGAGAGTTTTTTCTTTATCCTAAAAAAGAACTATATGCAAAAATGAGAGAAGGGTTCCATCAAGGACGCATAATATATTTATCTATAAGAAGAAAAACGTTTGTATCAAAATTATGCTTCATTCTGTTGTTTCTCCATTTTCTTTTTGTTTTTCATACAGGACAGACGTGTTATATAAACCTACCCTACTAACTTCTTTTCTTTTTCTTTTTAATTAAAAATGAGTAAATTTGCATTATTTTAAGTTCCACATATGCAGTAATCCAACTGCTAATACTTATAAAATCCAGGGCTGTATGTAGTACTTGAGTTCAGTCTTGAGACATTTGTTCTGTTATCTCAGACTTGTCCTGGACTCACTGGTATTTGCACTTGGATTTGTCTCGCTCTCAGCATTAGTCTCGCTAAATATCCCAGTTGGCCTTGACCAAGTCCAGCTGCCCTAGGAAAACAAAATCACTGATAAAGCCAGCTTGTTCAGTAGTAGATGAACTCGAAGAGACTTTTTTGTTTTGTTTTTGTTTTCGGTTCTGACTCTCTCTCTCACTTGGACTCAAACCTCCTTGGACTAATTTTTTCCCCCTGGTTTTGATTAGTCCTGGTTTTAGACTTGTCTGCACGTGAAGAAATTGGTCTTGACTACATTATTCATTATTTCATTCAAATGTTGAGCCACTTAATCCTACTAGGGTCTTGGGGAAGCTGGAGCCTATTTCAGCCAACTCTGGGCAGAGGTGGGGCACACCCTGAACAACTTGCCAATCCATTACAGGGCCAGCACACACACACACACACACACACACACACACACACACACACACGCACAGAAGCAAATTGGAACCACCAATTAGCCTAATTCAATTAGCATTCATTCATTCATTTTCTAAGTCGCTTAATCCTAATTAGGGTTGCGGGGAGGCCGGCGCCCATCTCAGCCGACTCTGGGCGAGGGCGGGGTACACCCTGAACAGCTCACCAGACCATTGCAGGGCCAGAAAACATCCAACCTACTGTAATTGCTACTAAAGGTGCACTCACACGATATTGATTACAGTCCCGATCTGAGCCGATCATATTCCGATGTTAGTCCGATGTTTCAGCCAATTTTGCTCCGATATGTACCAGTGTTCTCTCATGTACGCCGATGTTATTCTGATGGTTTATCTGTTGTTATTATGATCTAAACTGATGTCACTCCTATTTGTACTGATGTTCTCCTGATGTTGCTCGCACTGTTTTTGAATTTTATACCAATAGTACACCAATCACTACCCATGTGTACCAGTGTTCAGTGATGTTACTCTGATTTTTTCCCTAAGTTTTACAAAGCTTTCCCAGAAATTCTACAACGTCCTTCGGTGTATACCACCGTATCCCGATGTGTACTGATCGTTGCAAACCAGTTGAAACCAGCGAGCTAACAATGTAAGCCTCCAGAGAAAGATTTCACAAATTGTTCAATGACTTGAGACAGTGCAGGCCTTTTACGACCTAAAATTACCACATACCAGGAAGGACGTCTCGTTCTGTAACACTTTATTTAATGTGACACTTTTCCTTGTTATTTTTCCTGTAGGACATTCAACAAGAGATTTCTTATTAGGAGAAGACAAACAGGAAGAAAACAGTCGAAAACTCTGTATGCCTTTTGCAGATGTGTGTGATTGTGGGCATTGAGGACATATGGCTGCCTGGCGAGCACTTCCTGGCTACAGGGGATCTCTTCCTGTTTCTATCTGTGTCTGAGAGAAAACGCAGACATCTGTGGGGGCCTGTGGGCGAAGGAGGGCAAGATATATTGCAGTCACGTACACTACAGAGGCAGTTCAGATGGTGCTGTTGATGTCATGGTCATGAGAGCAGTACATACAGTAAAGCCTTTTTTAAATTAATATGCAAATAGGATGTAAATCTTCAACCGGCACATAATGTAAGACTGGCGAACGGTGGTCGTCCATAATACATCTGTAAAAAGGTTTTGGACACTCCTGCTAAAATAAAGCTTTTCTTCATTTTAATAGTTTTAAAATAGTAATAAAGAACAAGCAATGTGTGACACAACGCAGAACTATTTTATATTTTAAGTTCTTCGCAGCTGGCATGGTGGTGTAGTGGTGTAGCACATCTGCCTCAAAGCAAGAAGGTCTGGGGTTCGGCGAGGGCGTTCCTGTGTGGAGTTTGCATGTTCTCCCCATGCTTGTGTGGGTTTTCTCTGGGTACACTGGTTTCCTCCCATAGTCCAAAGACATGCACATTAGGCTGTTCCAAATTGCTCCTCGGTGTGAGTGTGAGTGTGAATGGTTGTTTGTGCATTGGCCCTGCGATGGCCTGGTGAGCTGTCCAGGGTGTAACACTCTTAGAAGTTCAGCAAATGAGTGAGTGAGACTGAGTGTGAAAAGGGGCGGGGTGACTGTCATAGTGGATGTGTCTAGGTGACACAAGTGACACAGTCTAGTCAACCTTAATACTAGAAAACGTTTTTATTAATTAATTAATTAATTAATTTATTTATTTATTTATTCATTCATTTAATTTCAAACAGGACTAAATAACATTTTATTTAAAATCTTTAAGATGGCAGAACTTATGGTGATGCTGACTTTCGAAAAGAGTAGGCTGCATAGCCATCAGCGTGTTTCTGCCCTGCGATGGTCTGATGAGCTGTCCAGGGTGTACTCTACCCTCGCCCAGAATCGGCTGAGATGGGCACCAGTCTCCCTGCGACCCTAATTAGGATTAAGCGGTTCAGAAAATAAATGAATAATAATAATAATAATAATAATAGTAATATTACTACTACTACTACTAACAATAATATGTTAGACAGCTGTGGTTTAGTGGTTAGCACTGCTGTGTACCAGCTCTGAAGTTTGCATGTGCTCCCTGTGCTTGTGTTGATTTCCTCCTCGTGCTTTGGCTTCCTCCTAAATTCCAAAAACATGCCCATGAAGTCACCTGGCTACTCTTTTGTCCATAGAGGTAAATGTAAATGTGAATGGTTATTTGTGTCTATGTTAACCCTGAGAAAGATTAGCAACCTATTCAGGACCTCTCTGACTCTTGCTCAAAGTTGGCCAGGATTGGCTCCAGCTTGCCTGCAACCCTGATGAATTTATGGTACAGCTGATGGATTGATGGACGGATGGATGGTGGGTATATACACCCAGGTTGGAGGGCATAGCCAGCTGTATTCTTTCATTTTAGCGTTTCACTGTGAAAAGAAAACTTTTGGGAAATTGATTGAAATTGGCGGAACATAAAATTACCGGTTTTAGTTTAAACTTGGCTTACTTGAAGTTGGTCTTAAACAGAGAAGCAAAGCAAGTCATTCATTCATTATCCGCACCACTTATTCTGTTTAGCTTTGCGGGAAGCTGAAGCCAAGTCCAACTGATTATGGGCGAAGGCAGAGTACACCCTGAACATCTCACCAGTCCATTACAGGGCTAACGCAGACACACAACTATTCATACTCACACTTGGCCAGTTATCCTAATGTGCATGTCATTGGACTCATTCATTCATTTTTTTTTCTAAGCTGCTTAATCCTAATTAGGGTCACGTGGATGCTGGTGCCCATCTCAGCCGACTCTGGGCGAGGGCAGGGTACACCCCTGAACAGCTTGCCAGGCCATCGCAGGACTAACATACAACTATTAACATTCACTCTCACACCTCGGGGCTATTTGGAACAGCCAATTAGCCTATGTGCATGTTTTTGGACTGTGAGAGGAAACTGAAATACCTGGAGGAAACCCACGCAAGCAAAGGGAGAACATGAAAACTCCACAAAGAAATGCCCTTGCCAATTCCAGGACTCAAACCCAGGACCTTCTTGCTGTGAGGCGGATGTACTAACCACAACACCACCGAGTCACCCCATATGTCAAATAGTATATAATAAAAACAACAATTATTAAAGGCTACAAAATGTTTTCAGTCCACAATCGTATTTTTGAACTGGATAACAATAATAGTTGGCACGGTGGCATAGTGGTGAGCATGTCTGCCTCATAGCAAAGAAGGTCCTGAGTTTGAGTTTCGGGCTCAGTGAGGGCATTTCTGTGTGGAGATTGCATGTACTTGTGTGGGATTCCTCTGGGTACTCTGTTTTCTTCCCTCAGTCCAAATATATGCACATTAGGAAAAATTAGCTGTTCCAAATTGCCCCTAGCTGTAAGTGTGAATGGTTGTGCGTGTTGGCCCTGCGATGGGCTGGCGGGATGTTCAGGGTGTACCTCGCCTTTGCCCAGAGTTTGCGACCCAATAGGGATAAGCGGTTCAGTGAATTCATAAATTAATATTTGCATCATGAAAAGCTGCATGGCTTTTTGAACACATTTCTGGATTTAAGTATTTAATTTTGATTCCCAGTAGTTTAAATGTAGTTATTATAGCTGCTATTATTCCAGGAAGATGATTTTAGGCGACTGAAGACTGAATGATTGTACAGACATTGATGGACAGATGGACAAAACAGATGGGCTTCTGATTCCCACTTGTCAATCCCTCCCCCCAATATGCACTAATACACAGTTGCATTTTTACATGTGCATATTCAACAGTGCTGGTTTCTTCTATGGCAGGAAATGAGCCATCGTCTCAGTGTCCTTTTGCTTGTGGCATTTCTTGGAGGGCTCCCACATTCCACCACGTTATCCTGATCTTGTCTGTCTTAAATAGACATAGAGTCTGAACACTGCTCTCTGGATCTGCCAGTTTCCTCTGTGTGGATATGAAAAATGCTACTCATCACAGTTTCGGTTCATTTTGAGATTTCCTGAGCTGATCCTCATCAGATGTATCCGTAATTATAACTGGTTCATGTTCCAGCCAAAATTAGCCAGACCAGTGTCTGGACTGCGTAATCACAGACTGTTTGCTTTCCTGCACATCTTCAAACCAACTGCATGTTGGATTAAGACAATGCCAAGCTGTTAGTTTTGTCCTCAAGTGTAGGATTGTTGTCCTGCCATCCAAACCAATTTTTTCTCAAGCTGTCATTTTCTCTTTCTCTGTCTTTCTGTTTTGCAAAATATCTGTTCAGCTGCAGTCAGATAGAAGATTAATAAATCTTCCTTAACAATTAATATGAAGGCGGACTCACACCAAGCAGCCCAATAGGGTAGTGGTTAACATGTCTGCCTCACAGCAAAAAGGTCCGGGGTTCGATTCCCAGTCTCAGACGTTCCTGTGTGTATATTCTCCCCGTGCTTGTGTGGGTTTCTTCCAGGTACTCTGGTTTCCTCCCACAGTCCAAAGGCATTAGGCTAACTGTCTGTTCCAAATTAACCCTATGTGTGAGTGTAATGTGAATTACTGTGAATGGCTCAGTGTGTTGCTCTGTGATGGTCTGGCGAGCTGTTCAGGGTGTACCCCGCTGTCGACCAGAGTTGGCTGAGATAGGCCCATGCCTCGCCACGATTCTAATAGGTTTAAGTGGTTCATCAATTGAGTGAGAGTGAGATGAGAGGACTCACACCAAATAAGCTTTTACTTAGTGAGTGGAGTTAAAATTCATAGCTTTTCGAAATAATGTTGAATAAAATCCAACCGCGAATCCTTTGATCAAATTTCGCATAAGATCAGCCAGAGAAAAGAATTCCAAGCTTACGCTAAATCTTCTCACCTTTAAATTCGAAAACCCTCAGTAAGGAGACTTTGGTCTCTTTAAAAGAAAATGGAAGAACTGCTAACCCTCATGTAGCGCTGTTATGTAGCACTATCAAAAATTGACAAAGTAGTTTGCTTGCAAACACAGGATTCATCTTCATCATCATCTTCCTCCGCTTGTTTTGGGGTCGCGCTGAGGCAGTGAGGTCCAGGCGTTCCTCTCCCCAGCCATTCCTCTAGCTCTTCTGGGTCGACCCCGAGGTCTCTTCCTGGTTGGACATGCCCGAAACACCACACCAGCAAACACAAGCTGTTCAGTGAAAACATTAAAAATCACACCAGTCAAAATTTTATCTATTTGGATGAGGATGCCAAGATTACATCATGGTAGACAATGGTAGACCTACATATATTCTACATATAGTTCCCCTAGTAGTATTCACTACTAATTCTTGAAAATAAATAAATAAATTATAAATTCTCTCCATCAAATACTTTCACTGCAAATGCTGTTGTTTTTTGTGGAATAAGGCTAGAAATAATGGTAAAGCTGGCCAACTTTAAATGCTTAAGTAAGAGGGGAGTTTGGGCCAGTAGCCACACTCCCACTTGGCGCATGCCGAACGCCTTGACTTGGCGATGACTGCAGGCCTGATTCTTGGAGAAGGCACATAAATTTGTGTTTGGTGAAAAGGTTCTAAAATGTTTTAAAAATTACGTCCTTACCATCAAATTCTTTCTTTTAAAATTGTGGTGCTTTTTGAGAAGAGCTGGCCGAGGAGGATTAGCGACCACTTGGGGTCAGTGGTGTAGTGGTTAGGGTGCTGGGCTCATGGTCGTGGGTTCGAATTCCCGTTAGACCCCCACTGTGCTAAGATCTGGGCAAGGTCTTAACCACAGGTGTGCCTCTGTCCACCCAGCAGTATAAATGGGTAGCAGTAAAAATACTGGAAAGATAACCTGCGATGGACTGGCGTTCCATCCAGGACTCCTAGTTGTTTCAATTTCCGGAAACTGGGGATAAGCTCCGGCCTGATGAGCCAGTAGGCTCGGGTGTAAACTTACCTACCTGTAGTGACCACTTAGCTTGGCTTGGAGTGCAGAACTCATCTGACTGAGTTTTTCATGTGTAAAATATGTGAAATATAAACTATAAAAATCTCATATAATGTGCTTTCTTTGCACTGATGTTCCCATGTAGCATATACTAAAATAATTAGGTGCCCTAGGCTCAGTGGATGTCCTTCCATCTCATGTACTATTCAGTGAAATCCACTTCACCTTCAGTGCATAGTTATTAATTATCTTGTACGTGCTCCAGGCATTGTAGTTGGAATACTTAAGGGAGCTACTTTGAGAACCAGCAGGGTGTGACTTCCATTCCAGGAAAGTTTGGTGCTGTTGACATTTGCCATGGGTCAAGCGCTTGATTAATTCAGACTTGTTGTGGTTTTTTTTTTTTTTTCCCAACCAACTAACGTCCTCATTTATATATTTCCCTCCGCCATATTTGAAAGGGATTTCCTCCAAAATCCACTGGAATGATCACAGCAATCCTAGCCACAGTTCTCACATATTAACCAGTTATGTGTATCCGTAGTATTAGTTTCTCTTTGTAAAGATCTCCTCATTAATAAACTGTCATATCCAGATACCAGTTAAATTATCCCAGTATGAGTGTTACAGAGACGTATTGGTATACTGTCTTATGATTAGCATCAAATATTGCATAATTAAAGAACTACCAGCAATTCATCACTTTTTTAAATGGAATTTTGCATGATGCAGTGGCTTGTGTGAATAGAAAACTGGGTCTACTGCATTATATTTATCTGATTTTTATTTTCTTTCCTTTTTTAAGTGGGCTCTCACAGTAATTAGCATGAGTAGCCAGAAGTCCAGTGACCCTATACCTATTAAATTACTTGGAGACTATCATCAACCATTCATCATATTATCATAGAGTTTTCTTGGCTGAGTTTTTACAGGTTAGGTTGCCAGGTCTTTCCTTTCCATTTATCCAGGTTTGGAACTGGTATGTCTCAGTTGCATAGATGGGAGGAACCATTCACATTCACATTTACTCCTAGGGGCAATTCATAATAGCCATTTAGCCTATTGTGCATGTCTTTGCACTGTCGGAAAAAAACGGAGCACCTGGAGGAAACCTGGGGGGAACATCATCATCTCCATCATTTTTCTGCTTGTTGGGTCGGGTCGCTGGGGAAGCAGCCTAAGCAGTGAGGTAAAGACATCCCTCTCCCCAGCCACTTTCTCCAGCTCTTCCGGGGGGACACCGAGGTGTTCCCAGACCAGCCAAGAGACGTAGTCCCTCCAGTGTGTTCTGGGTTGACAACGGGGTCTCTTCCCGGTTGGACATGCCCGAAACACCACACCAGGGAGGCGTTTGGGAGGCATTCTAATCAGATGCCCGAGCCACCTCAACTGGCTCCTCTCAACAAGGAGGAGCAGCAGTTCTACATTTTCAAAACTTCACACTCTATCTCTAAGGGAGAGCCCCGCCACCCTGCAAAGGAAGCTCATTTCAGCCGCTTGTATTCGCGATCTTGTTCTTTCGGTCACTACCCAATCCTCGTGACCATAGGGTAATGCCATAGGGTGAGGGTAATGCCATTTTCAATCACAAGGCTCAAACACGAAAATGCTAACCACTAGGCCAGCATGCACAGTATACTGGACGAGAAAATAAGCAGCAGCTCGGAACATTTTTATTTTTTTATTATGATTATTATTATTATTTTTTTTCAATCCAAGAGACAGCATCTGCTTGCAACATTACAGAGGTGTCTATATGGATGAGACTAAAATTATCGGACCACTGCAGAGCTGGTCAAAAAAAAACTGAGTAATTTGGTGTGTAATTTTCTCAGGGGACGAACGAGGGGAAAAAAATGACATGGCCAATCTGGAAGGAAATGAAATAACAGAGGAGCACCTGCGAATCATGGAATTATCCTTGTCCCTCATGGAAAATTAATCTAGTATGAATCAAGCTAAAGTCCAGCCAAGGCGAACATCCAGACAAATTTAGTGTGTCTCCCTGCTTGTCTTGTTAACCATGGAGATCTATCCATTTCTCCTTTCTAATTGTCCCTATTTGTTTCAGTCTAATCTGTAATCATATAACTCCAGTCACTGTTCTTTATCCACCAGCCCTCAGCTCTCTTTAAAAGCAGTCAAGCAGAACCTGGCTCTGTCCCAAACTCAGATTTTTCCCTGCTTAAACAACACACTAACATAATTGTTTCTTTATTACCAAAAAATGTGCAAGCATTCATTAAGACTTTTTTTTCTCTGACCACTTACATGAATTGCTTCTGCACAGAAACAGGACACACTTAAATATTATTCAGATTTCCAGACAAGTATTTTTAAGTAACGTTGCCAGAGAATGTCTGTAGTACTTATGATCGAGTCACAAGGGAGGGTGATTTCTAGGAGAGATGGGAGTGTCCTTAGAATCTGCGGTGCGGTCATCACAACAAAAGTTCCACTTGTACCACATACACGCTCACTCACTCACTCATTTGCGGGGAGGCTGAAGCCTATCTCAGCCGACACTGGGTGAAGGCAGTGTACACCTTGAACAGCTCACCAGACCATCACAGGGCCAACACGCACACCTAGGGGCAATTTGAAACAGCCAATTACTCTAAATTGTATGTCTTTGGACTGTAGGAGGAAACCGGAGTGCCCAAAAGAAACTCATGCACAGGGAGAACATGCAAACTCCACACAGAAACGCCCAAGCCCAGGACTTGAACCCTTGACCTTTTTGTTGTGAAGTGGACATGCTATCCGCTACGCCACAGTGCTGCTCCTGTACTACATACAACTCATCAGTGCCTGATCTCACTTATGCTCTCTCTAATGCTCTCCAATACCCCAGAAAAAAAATTGTAGTACGTGGATCATGTAAGATAAATTGGCCCTGGGTGTTGTGATGGTCTGGGGAGCTGTTCAGGGTGTACCCTGCCTTCGCCCAGTGGTGGCTGAGATAGGCTCCAGCCTCTCTGCAACCCTAATAGTGGGATTGAGCCACTCAGGGAATGACTAAGTGAGTGAGTGAGTGAGTGAGTGAGTGACTGGCGTGTATATGTGGTATATGTGGTATGAAGGTTTCAGAAGTGGGCTTCTGACCAAAAATGTTGCTGGATTGATTCTTGGGACTGGCAGGAAAACATCCACCAGTCTCCCCGCGACTCTAGTAGGATTAAGCGGTTCAGCAAATGAGTGAATGGATGAGTGCAGAAGTCAAAGTCATTCCTTACTGTGTGTGAGTGTGTAATCACAGAGATTTAATCTAATCTATGTTAAAAAAAAAAATAATAATAATTCCTACTGAAAGTGAATAAGAAAAGAATCAAGAAGGTCTCACAATGGCGTCTTTGTAGGAATTTCCACAAATAACTCATAAATAGTTCAGTCCTGTCCATCTGCCATATACGTATAGTCCATAAACTCATCTTATCATGCAGACACCTGTTTTTTGTGGGTTTGAGATCAGAGGTGGGGAAAAGACAGGATTTGCCAAACATCAGACTGATGGAAGAAGGGGTGGGGTTGGGAATGTGGGGGATTCCACATTTCCTGTTAAATAAAGGCTGGTGTCTTTATATCAGAGAGTACAAAGGAATAATAAACTTCCAAAATGGTAGCCTGGAATTGTGGAGAAAGACGTTTAAACACACACACACACACACACACACACACACACACACACACACACACACACACACACAAACCCTAACCCATTCACTCCACTAACAATGAATTAGTAAAATACAAAGAAACAGAACTTGGTGAATAATCATTTGTATATTAAAGGTTTCTGGGCCAGTACAATGGCATAGTGGTTAGTTTGAGTCGAGGCATTCCTGTGTGGAGTTTGCATCTTCTCACTGTGTTTGTGTGGGTTTCCTTCGGGTACTCTGGTTTCCTCCCACAGTCCAAAGACATGCACATTAGGTTGATTGGCTGTTCCAAATTACCCCTAGGTCTGGATGGTTGTGAGTGTGTGTGTGTGTGTGTGTGTGTTGGCCTTGCGAAGGTCAGGCGAGATGTTCAGGGTGTGCCCCACCTTCGCCCAGAGTTGTAGCAACTGTACCAAATCTACACTTATTGTAATTTAATCCAAATTCTCATCCAGACATTCATTCATCATTCATTCATTTTCTAAGCCGTTTAATCCTAATTAAGGTCGCGGGGAAGCTGGTGCCCATCTCAGCCGACTCTGGGCGAGGTCGGGGGGGACAGCTTGCCAGGCCATCACAGGGCAACACCCACACTCTCACCTAGGGGTGATTTGAAACCGCCAATTAGCCTACTGTGGATGTATTTGGACTGTGGGATGAAACCGGAGTACCTGGAGGAAACCCACTCTAGCACGGGGAGAACATGCAAACTCCACACAGAAACACCCGAGCCCAGGAATCAAACCCAGGCCTTCTTGCTGTGAGGTAGACGTGCTAACCACTGCGCCACCGTGCCGCCACGTCATCCAGACATTTGACCCGAAATTACCTCTGGCAGTGCAGAAAGGCGGTGACCAAGAAGGATATGTCTCTAATGAAACATCTGTTAAATTTCAGCAACCAATGAATCACATTGATCGTGCATCACCAGCATGCTATTGGCTCACCCTCTGGGAAATTCCTACCTTTCAGGGAAAACGGCATTGTGAATTAGATTAATTGAAAGCCATTCATCTGTACCTCCTTTTATACACTTCCCAACAAGCCTGCTTTTCATGTGAAGGAGCCAAAAACCCTGAGCTCACTGATTACTGCCGTGATTAAGCGCACTACTGTCACACAGGACTGAACTGCGATTCTTTCAAACACAAAGGATTTATCAACATGACGATCACTTAATGATTAATTAAAGAATTGAACAGTTGCTGGTTTGCTGTTATAGAAAAATAATTAATGGCAAGGCGACGTGATGTAGCCGACACGGAAAGAAGCTACTGTTACCATTTTCGTCAAACAACCATGACACTGCCCCTTTAATATTTTATACTCCATAGCTGAAAAACCCCTAATTAACTTGGGAGCACTCAGAGAGTGCAAGCTCCCTCCACTACGCAGCATGGATAATGAAGCAAAAAAGGCCCTTAATGGATACTAGTTAGCTGCCGCCCATCGGAAGCTATAGGAATGGGTTCCGTCCGTCCGTCTGTCCGTCACACTTTACTTTCTGGGCATTTACTCGCCGTGCGCTGAAGCTGGGATTTTCAGACTTGCTATGCTGGATCACTACTATGAGTGCTAGGATGTGTTTGTGTGTGAGTGACCTTGACCTACTTTTCAAGGTCACAGAGGCAAAACTGTATATTAGGTTTCCTGACATTTACTTACTACATGCTGAAGCTGGGGCTTTCAAACTTGCTATGCTTGTTCTATATCGGCATGTTATGAAATGGTTCTTTCGGTGGGAGCGTCTGGACCCCTGTGGTTTATTTCTTTCGTTACCTTCACCAAGGAGGCTATGTTTTTATTTATTAGTTTATTTGTGGGCGGCACAGTGGCGTACCATATCCACCTCACAGCAAGAAGGTACTGAGTTCGAGTCTTGGGCCTGGCGACGGTAATTCTATGTGGAGTTTGCATGTTCTCCCTGTGCTTGCGTGGGTTTCCTCTGGGTACTCTGGTTTCCTCCGACAGTCCAAATACACGCACATTAAGCTAATTAGCTGTTCCAAATTGCCCCTAGGTGTGAGTGTGAATGGATGTGTGTGTGTGTTGGCCCTGCAATGGACTGGTGAGCTGTTCACCCAGTGTTTACTGAGATAGGACCCTAATAGGATTAAACGGTTCGGCAGTAATGAGAAGCTTATGTCTCTGCAAAATTTCATCAGAACATGTTGTACTTTTGTAAGATCTTTATAGCTTAAGGGAGTAGAGTTTCATCCAGACCTGGAAATCCTTCTGGATTAAAGGGATCAAAATTTTTAAATGTTAGTTGCCAGTAAGGCCTGGGTTCGATTCCTGGGCTCGGGTATTTCTGTGTGGAGTTTGCATGTTCTCCCAATGCGTGTGTGGGTTTCCAGGTTCCGGGTACTCCAGTTTCCTCTCACGGTCCAAAAACACCCAAATTGGATGCTCCAAATTGCCCCTAGGTGTAGGAGTGAGTGTGAATGGTTGTGTGTGTTGGCCCTGTGTGGTATTGCGGTCTGTTCATGATGTACCCCGCCTTCGCCCAGCCTCCCCATGACCCTAATAAGAATCAGGCAGCTTAGAAAATGAATGAATGAATGAATGAATAGTTGCCAGATCATAAGTTTTAAGGTATCTAATAGTGTTAGAAAGATCCAACCATCATCAAAATGTCACAGACAGACTGCTGATTCAGTAAGGTATCAAACAATTTCAGCTTTTTTTGTAATAGTAAGTGATCTACTTTAAAGGATTCTTTAACACTGTAAGTTGTCGTTTTGGTTCATATGCAGGATTGCTGGGCTTGATGAAGGTTTGTGCTCTCCGAGTGCTCTTGTTACATATGTTCCATCTTCTGATATGCTCTATAGTTTGTGGTTGTGACCACATTAGCAAAAACAACTCTATAGTTTGAAGGCTTTACAAGATGGCTGGGGTTTTGACATTTCAAGGTTACTTAAGATCAACGGTAAGTGTCTCATTTGAAAGTCCATACATGGTTTCCTATTGGTGTTCAGTAGTAATGGCATGTCCTTTCAAAATGTTAAGTGCTTTCTCGCCAAAACTTTTTGACTTTGCTCTGACCTTTAGCTTTGACCTTGACATTCCGAAATCAGATCATCTTTGTGACTCAAGTAGGGTAGTGTCCCCACCACCTTGGGGAAATTCCATGCTCGGGGCAGGATTTTGTTTGAATACTGACAAACAAGCAAACAAATGCCATGATTACAATACAGCCACCAAAACTCCATTTGAGACAGAGGTAATTATAGAGTCATTACTATATAATTACAGTGAGTGTTGAGTGTATGTAGAGAGTAAAATCAAATTAAACCTAGACATTAAACTTTTTAAGTATGTTTAATTGTCTAATCTGCTTTATATACTGATGGATCTGGCTTCTCATCTTATTCACTTGTATTCTCAGAAAAGTTTCTAATTTCCAGAACAAGTTTGTACAGGCTGTGGAATTCCTCATCACTAATAGTTGTCTTGTTTTGGGGACTCAGTTTTAGGAATCAGCCGTTCTTTGAATTGTAATGAGCAGCAGTAATGAAATCATAAAAAAAAAAAAAAAAAAAAAAAAAAAAAAAAAAACTCTCCCAGGACTCCCAAAAACACGCCCCGAAACATGCTTTTGCATGTAAGAGTGTGTTCCTGCCCTCGCTCTTCTTCCCCCCAGTTGTCCCTATCCCGGGCTCGGCGAGGGCGTTTCTGCGTGGAGTTTGCATGTTCTACCTGTGCTTGCTTGCGTTTCCACCAGATACGACTTCCTCCCACAATCCAAAGACATGCACATTAGGCTAATTGGCTGTTCTAAATTACCCTTATGTGTGTGTGAGTGTGAATGTGAATGCTTGTGTGTGTATGTGTGTTCTGGCCCTTCAATAGTCTGGCAAACTGTTTAGGGTGTACCCCGCCTTCACCCAGTATCAGCTGCAATAGGCTCTACCCTCCCAGCAACCCTAGTAGGAATAAGCACAATGAGAGACTATTTATTTTATTCTGACTAAAATCTAAATGTGATGCTAACATAAAGCTAATCATTAACTATGTTCAGTGTATTTGCTCTGCCGTTCCTTGTGACTGCATTTCTTCTCAGCTAATAACAGTGTCCTAATTAAGTCCTGCTTAATAATGCACTCGATTGATTAAGTAATGTACAGGCTGCCAGTAGAGTTAACACGCCAGCAGGGTTGACACACTTTAAATGACAGTGTGAATGAAAATGAATGGCCTTTATGTAGCCATGTTTCATTATCATCAGTCAAACTGCCCAGCACACACTTTGTCATCATTCTTTATGTTTTCTGTCTTTTTTGTGTCCAACCCACACATCCCTGTCTTCCCTTTTCTGATAGCCGTGTTCCCTTGCTCTGAGCGCCAGA
The DNA here is from genome assembly GCA_039654325.1 of Tandanus tandanus. Classification (NCBI taxonomy): domain Eukaryota; kingdom Metazoa; phylum Chordata; class Actinopteri; order Siluriformes; family Plotosidae; genus Tandanus; species Tandanus tandanus. The sequence goes on along the minus strand of JBCNYH010000021.1, from coordinate 43,233,543 downwards.
TTAAAACCAGTGACGTACATGGTTAGATACAAGCTTTGTTCTTGCTCTTTGGTCCAGGCTCCTGTGTGCAGCATGGTGTTTTAAAGGGAGCCATACAGAGGAGATCAATCATGGCTGTCGTTGCCTCCTGAGCCCCTTTACTTTGGTTACCACACACATCTGCCTAAAATGCACCGTGAAATTGCATGGCTCCTTCTCCATCAAGGCCATCTGCCTCCAAAAACTCACACTTCTTCCTCCTGTGGTCTGCGATAACTGTAGAGATATGAAGGTCCTCCTACATAACGCTTCAAAGGACACTTCCAACTTCCAAACATAAAATGTACATTATATCAACTCAAATCAACCCAACTCATGTTCTCAGGGGATCGTTTGACTAATTGTGGGGGAATTTTGTCCTTTTAAAAAACAAAAACAAAAAAAAAACAAAAAAAAAAACATGAATCTTCATAGCATTGGAATACGGGATGTCATTTTGGTTCATTCATCAATCCATCCTGATTAGAGTCGCTTGGAATCCAGGAACACTAAAATGGGAAGGCGTTTCAGATGGGGCACCGATCTATCGTAGGCCGCCAGGCACACACATATTGGAATTTTATTTAATTTTATTTAATATTGGAACACACACCTAGGGGAATTTTGAGTAGTCACTTCATTTATAGCATATTTTTGAGATGTGGGGAAAAAAAACTGGGGAACCCAGAGGAAACCAGTATGGATGCTTGGAGACCATGTGAGATGCCAGACAGACAGTAACCCAAGCTCGGGATCAAAGCAGAGACCCTGGAGCTTTATGATGACAAAGTAGGATTGCAGGAAGGAGTATAATGTATTTGTGGTTAGAATCGAAACCATGGAAAAGAAGCCTTGAGTGGTATTTATGGTATCTGCAGCATTGTAAACATTAGATATGATCTATTCTGAAGGTTTCGTACTCAGCACTTAAGGCACAGAGGAACACTGGGAGACATTAATTTCCTGATCTGTTTATGTTATAATTTTTTTATACATTTTTATTTAAGGCACAGCTAAACTTTTTTTTTTTTTTTTTTGCAAATATAGGTAACTAGCAACCTGTACATCTAAGGTGGGGCACAGACTGAGCAATTTTTAAGTCTGATTTTACCTCATGCGACTTTTTGGCTTAAGCCCAATTTGTTGTGCATCGTGTATTGTTCCTTGTGCAGTGTACAGGGGTAATCTCTCTCTCTCTCTCTCTCTCTCTCTCTCACACACACACATTCAACCACTCAATCCCACTAGGATCACGGGAAGGCTGGAGCCTATCCCAGCCAACACTAGGCGAAGGCAGGGTACACTCTGACCATTACAGGGCTAACTCACACAAACAATAGCCTTCACACTCACATTCACACCTAGCGGCAATTTGAAACTGCCAAAGGGGGTAATGAGAAGTGATTATTCTCTCCAGACTGGTCATCGGATGGTCAGAGGGATTCCTAACATGTTGGGAATTTTGGTCACTGCTTGGGAGGGTATCACACAGCAACCACAAACTAATTCCACTAAACTCTGCACTTTTGTCCTCACAGCCCCTGTACAAAAACATTGTGAGAATGTGTGTGTGTGTGTGTGTGTGTGTGTGTGTGTGTGTGTGTATGTGTGTGTGAGAGAGTGAGAGCAAGAGAAAGTGATAGATGACTTTCAATTCAGTTCAATTCAGTTTTATTTGTATTTTTCATTTTCTAATCTATCAAGGAGAATCGTATGGTCAATATTGTCAAAAGGCTGCACTAAGGTCAAGTAACACAAGCAGGGAGACACAGCCGTGGTCAGAGGACACCACCCAGATAAGACAGCACGTCGGGCCTACGTAGGCTGTAAATAGGCATGGTAGGCTGGAGATCGCCATCGGTTGCCGACACAGGGCCGACGTTTGCAAATCATCGGACGGCCTACGTCCATCTCAAGAATTCAGCAGAATAATACTTTTGCGACGGCCCAACGTTGGCCCGCTGTCGTGATATTTATGAGCGCTTTTTATTGGAAATCACTGGAACAAGCCTAAAATTATATTTACGTCGGACCTACATAGGGCCAACGTAACGTCATACACGTGTACTAGATGATATTTTATTTTTTAAATTTTTTTTAAAACACAAATTACCCGAGATTCACCCAGGAAATACGGAATTGTGCTGAAGTCTAACTCCAAGCCCCGTTTGTTTCAGCAACCAGAGTGCGCAGTGCGCATGCTCCGTATGATTAGACAAGTACATGCCGGTCAAACATTTTCACCAAGGCTTGCTCTCAGTCTCACTTTTATTTGGATCACCTCGCCTATTTATTTCCGTGATGAGACATCACAGCCACCATTTTGGCGTATGTAGACAACGGCTCATGCTGTACTGTGGTGCGGTTACCGCACTACAGTCATCACAATGCATCAAACAAAAGAGAGCGAAAGTAGATCCCTCTGAAATATGTTTATATTTAATTATATAACTTAATATTGCACCCTGCGATGGCCTGGTGAGCTGTCCAGGGTGTACTCTGCCCTTGCCCAGAGTTGGCTGAGATGGGCGCCAGTCTCCCCGTGACCCTAATTAAGATTAAGCGGTTCAGAAAATGAATTAGAGACTTAATATTGCATCACATATACATTAGTAAAAGGTAATTGCTATTAAAATACAGTGTATGTACCTTGATTTTTTTACTTTCATCGCACAAACAACGTGTGTCAGCGTCGCTATTTTGACCATGTAGTCACATGATCAAAAAAGTAATTCCCAAATATGGCATACACAATGCCCGAGGAGTTCCGAGTGTCTCACTGTCTGCGGTCGAGCGGGAAAGAGAAGTAAACCAATATTTAGATCGATGTATAAGAATTATTGGATTATCAGAGAACCAGAACTCCGTGATAAACGGTAAGTGCCCAGATTATTTTGCACTCATACATATTATATACGAGCGTAGAAAGGCCCTGTTTCTGTGAAATTCTCAAGTCATTTTGAACGCAAGGCTGGCCTTAACAGCGTGAGTGACACGTGGGGCAAACTTAACGTTCTGTGTTAAATGTTACATCATAATAATTGCATAGTTTTTGTGTGATTGCAGGAGCAGTGATGAACACAGTGGCCACAGCAGCAGAGGCCGAGGTTGAAAAACACATGCGTGAATGGCTGCATTTACCAAAGACTGAAATGTTGGGAGGAGGGAGAGGCAGCGAGAGCAGCACACGGACTGATAAACATTTGTAGATTATCGACTTAATTTAGCACCCTTAAATTTTAGTGGTTGTGCAAAAATGGGCAATTTGCACTGTGATACAGTAAAGTAAAAGTACTTAAGTGATTTAAAGTTTTTATAAAATTAATTATACATTGTTTACTTGAGAGGTTCAGGTATTTAAGTGAATGGAATTGAATGTACAGGGTGACCCAAAAAATACAGAACCCATATATTTTTGTCTGAAATTCATAAATTTAATTCTAGCTTTTTGTTTT
>JBCNYH010000021.1:43173041-43185461 GCA_039654325.1 Tandanus tandanus | reverse complement strand
TTTTTTTGGTTTGGGGGGGAAGGAAAGACTTGTTGTTTGTTTTCCCCCCCCCCCCCCCCCCCCCGGCTTTTCCTCATGTCTCCCCCATCCTGACATGACCCTGTTTTTTTTTTTTTTCTTTTTCTTTCTTTTACGCAGGAAGAGCATGCATTTCCTTTAGAGTGCTGTGGTTAGGTGGGAGATAACTGAAAACACCTGCATTATGCAACATTTTTCCTTCAGTGATGCTGGATATATAATATTAATCATAGACATCACTGAGTAACAATCCTACACTACATATTTCATGTTACTTCTCATGGCCACGTTTTCTGGTGTGACTCTTTATTTCCAGTGGCAGTATTTAATTAATTGGCCCACAAACTCTCTACCAAAAGCTCTTTATTTTTTAGATTCCAACAGCCGTCGAACAGCTGAAAAGTCTATTAAGTGATCTCCACAATGGGCTGCGCTGGATGGTGGAGGTGATGTGTATGGTCACATGTCACTTCCTATTCAAACAATAAATTTGACCAACTGCTTTGATCCTTGTAAGCAAGTTATAATGAATTAGAAATAAATGCAACAAAATGCATTCAAATTTTTCTACATATCACAATTCATAAAAAGCAACATTTGTGTTAGTATAAATGTCATATTCTTCTTCTTATTATTCTTCTTTTAGTTCTTTTCTTTATTCATTCATTCATTCTTTTTCTAGTCCTCTTAATCCTTGAAAATCCTTGACGCCCATCTCAGCTGACTCTGGGCGAGGGCGGGGTACACCCTGGACAAATCGGCAGGCCATCGCAGGGCTAACACACACACAGTCATTCACACTCACACCTAGGGGCAATTTGGAACAGCGAATTAGCTTAATGTGCATGTTTTTGGACTGTGGGAGGAAACCGGAGTACCCAGAGGAAACCCACACAACCACGGGGAGAACATGCAAACTCCACACAGGAACACCCGAGCCTGGGAATCGATGCCAGGTCTTCTTGCTGTATGGAGGACGTCCTAACCACTGCGCCACCGTGCCGCCATGTTTTCTTTAAATAAATAATAATACATTTTTGGCAATCTGTAGAATTTAAAATGTTCCGGATGTATCTGAGACATTTCCAGACATTTTTCTCAGTAGGTGATTTTATTGGTGTTAATGTCGGAACACATGCTTTCTAATGAACGCAGTCTTCCAAGAAAAGGTGTGTTTGGACTGTGATCATGTGACTTTAATTGCACACAGGTCAACTCTATTCAGTTCATTTTAATGTCTGATGGAAATAATACTATGGCAGGACTAACTTGGGGATTTCTCATATATACTGAATACTTATCCTATGAAAAATGTCATGCAATTGTATATAGGAATCACCCTGTCTGTCAGTCTGTCGGTGGAAGTTTGTAAGCCCAACTCCATCTAAACTGCTTGGAAGATTTTGATGAAAATGTACACAGATGTAGTGTACGACCTGAATCTCTGCATGAAGTAAAATAATCCGGGTCCAATGTTTTGAATGGAAGATAATCCAACTTAATCATTTCTATATTTTAGAATATGGTGAGGTGGCACAGTGGTTAGCATATCCGCCTCACAGCAAGAAGGTCTCGGGATCGATTCCCGGCATTTCAAAGCATTTCTGTGTGGAGTTTGCACGTTCTCCCCGTGCTTGCGTGGGTTTCCTCCAGGTACTACAGTTATCTCCCACAGTCCAAAAACATGCACGTTAGGCTAATTGGCTGTTCCAAATCACCCATAGGTGTGAGTGTGAATGGTTGTATGTGTGTTGGCCCTGCGATGGCCTGGCGAGCTGTTCTGGATGTATCCCGCCCTCGCCCAGAGTCAACTGAGATGGGCGCCGGCCTCCGGGCGACCCTAATTAGGATTAAGCGGCTTAGAAAATGAATGAATGAATGAATACGGTGATATTCTTGTAAGTACAACTCCTCCACAACTGTCAGATGGATTTTGATGAAACTTTACACAGTTGTTATTTGCCACCTGAAGATGTGCACGCATGCAGTAAAATAATCCCGGTCTGATGTTTTGAAGGGAGGATAATTAAAAAGCAGTTCGATCATTTTGCAGACGGGTGGCATTCTATAGTGAGCTTGCTTAAGGTTCGAGTTAATTTTAAACTCAACTGAAGTATATTGATACCTCATCTCATTACAGTATTACGAGCGACTTTGTGTCCTATTATAAACATTTAGGTCAAGTTCAGGTTCAGGTCCTCACACTGATAAATGTGGAAAAGTTCAAAGGTGTGAATATTTATGTAAAGAAAAAAAGTGAATGTAAAGAAATGTGAATGTTCCCATAAATATCTAATTCATTATAAAGATGTCACCAACTGCCTCTTATTCCGAATAGCCCTTCTTTGTATCATCTTTATACTAGCTTTCAAGTTTTTAGCAAACATCACATGCATTTAGGTACTGTATTTTGGGCATGGCTTTGAAAGGAACATGAAATTGAGTGGCTTGATTTGGTTGAATTTGGTGTTTTAAGAAAGCAAACTTAAATAATAAATTCTGCCCTAATCAGTAACTATTTTAATGCAGCCCTTCGTTAATATCTTTAATGTCTTTAGTCCTCTTGAAGCCTACAAGGCACATCAAAATATAGGAAAAGAACTTCTACTATATGAATGCTGTTTTCAGAGCTAGCATTCTTATTACAACCAGCCCCTGACCTTTCATGTCTATATTGTATTTTAACAAAATGATATTTCAGGAAATAATACGAACAGGAAAAAGAGGTAGGAATACCATGCAAGATGAAGAAAGGTTTAAGGACCTGTCCACTTCGCACTTAATATTTGTTTCCATAAGTGGTGCTAGCACTTTCTCAAATAACATGTATTGTTCTTTCTAGTCCTGGCCAGTTTGCATGTAAAAAAATAAAAATAAAAAAGCCACGGAAAGTGTCAAAGAATAATCAGAGAATAAAATTTTACAACAAGCGGCAGAGGTCCAGCCAGTGGTCTGTGCGTTGTGGAGCAAGGCCAGGAAGCACACGCAATCTGCAGATAAGATGGAGTCAAGGACATTACATGCACTTAGCCAGAGCAGGACTGAAGTTTGGCTCATATCTGGTGGTTGGACCTTTGCTAAAGTAAACACTGCATGGAGTTGGCCCAATTTAAATGAACTGGAGCTATTCAACAATGATGGCAAGCTCAGGCCCAGACTCTGCTTATCTCCAGACATCATGACCTGAGAGGAGGTGTCCTACTCATGTAGACTGGCTGACCATGATAGGGACATTGGAAAAGGATGTGTCCGCTGCTTTGAGAATCTCAATATTCAGACTTCTATCACGAACACTGTGGCCCGGGATTTAAGGCACTTCATCCCCCAAGGTTTAGGGGTAAAAAAAAAAAAAGGAAACTGCTTACAAATTTTATAAAATTGCAATTATTATTTATTCATTCATTCTTTTTCTAGGTCGTTTAATCCTAATTGGAGTCGCGGGGAGGCTGGCGCCCATCTCAGCCGACTCTGGGCAAGGGTGGAATACACCCTGGACAGCTCGCCAGGCCAACACACATACAACCATTCACACTCACACCTATGGGCGATTTGGAACAGCCACTTATCCTACTGTGCATGTTTTTGGACTGTGGGAGGAAACCGGAGTACCTGGAGGAAACCCATGTAAGAACGGAGAGAACATGCAAACTCCACACAGAAACATCCCAAGCCTGGGAATCGAACCCGGGACCTTCTTGCTATGAGACCAGCGTGCTATCCAGTGCCACCGTTCCGCCCCAATTATTACTATTATTATTATTATTATTATTATTATTATTATTATTATTATTATTTAATTATTATTGTTTGTTTGTTTTTTTTGACAAAAGCAAAAGTTTTATGAAGTTTAAAATAAAACACTTGTTTATACTGTAGAAGGTCCTGGGTTCAGGTCCAGGATTAAGCAACGGCGTTTCCACATGGAGTTTCCAAGTTGTCCCTGTGTTTGCATTTGTTTCCTCTGGGTACTCTGGTTTCCTCCCACAGTCCAAGGCATGCACATTAGGCTGACTGGCTTTTCCAAATTGTCCCTAGGTGTTAGTGTGAGTGTGAATGGTTGTGTGTGTGTTGACCCTGCGATGGACAGGTGAGTTGTTCAAGGTGTACGCCACCTTCCCCCGGAGTGGACTGGGATAGGCTCCAGCCTCTCCTCAACCCCAGTAGGATTAAGCAGTTCATCAAATTAATGTTTATACTGCAGTAAGATAACAATACGATGTATGAAGCTACTATGGTGACATAGTGGCTACTTCTTTGTAAAGGTCTGGCCATAAATTAATACATTGAGGCCATTTAATATTTTGAAGCCACAAACTTAATATCAAAGTTATAAATAGTGTAATTTGAGCCATTGATTTTATATTGTTGGAATGTCCTACTTAATATAAGGCCTCCACAATTATTTGGCAAGAATGAGTGGAACAGGACTGTTTGTGGGCTAATCACACGCATTGACATCATAATCCAATTGACTCCAGAATGTCTTTATCCATTATTTCTAGATTAAAGTCTATTACAAGCAGTCTTCCCCATGCTTCTCCATGTTCGTGTTGCAACGTTGGTCAAATTCAATTATCTCCGTCTCCGGATTAAAAAAAAACAAAACAATAGTTACAAAGATTTCTGTACTTCATGACCACAAAATACATCTTAAGAACTTAACTAGCTAGGGGAAGTGGTGGCTAGATGGTTAAGGCTCAGGAGACTGGTCTGAGCACCGGCAAACTATCTTTAATCCAAAGCGGCGTAAATTTATTGGATACAACTAAGCAGTTAAAGGCTAAGAGCCAGACAGTGTTTTGCATAATAGTGTTGGGATTTGAACTCACAACCTTTCACTCAGTAGCCCAGTGCCTTAGCCACTTGACTACCTGTGGTTGCTATGATTTGGAAATTCAGGGGGCCTGGTGGTATAGTCGGTAGAGGTCAATACTACTGCTTCAGAGCAAGACGATCCTGTGTTCTGGCCCTGTGGTCTGTGTGGGGGTTTGCATGTTGTTGGGTTTCCTCCAGATGCTCCGGTGTCCTCCTGCACTCCAAAGATAGACACATTTGGCTAACTGACTATTCTCTAGATGTAAGAGTAAAGGGTTGTTTGTGTCCGTGTTGGCCCTGCAGTGGACTGGCGAGATGTTCAGGGTGTACCCTACCTTTTGCCTAGAGTCAGCTGGGATTGGCTCCAACGTCCCTGCGACCCTAAACAGGATAAGAAGTCCAGCTATTGATTATTAGACACTATTTACCAAAAGTGAAGTGCTGTTAAGAAGGTCCTGGGTTCCATTCTCAGGCTTGGGGCATTTTTCTTTGGAGTTTTCATGTTCTTCCCGTGCTTGCATGGGTGTCCTCCGAATTTTTCCAAATTGCCCCTAGGTGTGAGTTTGTATGATTGTATGTGTTTTGGCCCTGCAATGGCCTGGTGAGCTGTTCAGCCAGAGTCAGCTGAGATGGGCGCCAGCCTCCCCGACACCATAACTAGGATTAAGCAGCTTAGAAAATGAAAGAATGAATCAATAATTAATTCAAACACTTTCCTGACCACCCTGCGATGGCCTGGAGGGCTGTCCAGGGTGTACTCTGCCCTCGCCCAGAGTCGGCTGAGATGGGCGCCAGTCTCCGAGCGACCCTAATGAGGATTAAGCGGCTTAGAAAATGAATGAAGTGCTGTTAATAATCAGTCATGCTTCACTGATTTGTTTGGAGAACAACGGCAACAGAACAAGCTTGAGCTTCTTGAAAATGTGTTTCTTTTTTTGGAAATGTTTCACTTATTCAAACAGCTTCTTCGCCATCTCGTTTAAAATGCCTCCGAGAACTAGAGAAGCCTTTTTTTAAAAGAGTTGAAACATCTACAAGAAACTCAAGTAAGTCCAGTTGCCCTTGTTTTAACCTTGGATCCACTGTAACCTGGATGAATGAGAATCTGTCTGAATGAGGCAACTTTCATTGAGAAATTTAAAGTCTTTCAGTGAAGCCAGTGAATCACCACCATTTACCTTAAACATCCTGAAACCGTTCCCCAACAGGACTCATTATATTTTAGAGCCATTCTAAGCTCAGCAACAGCAACTGACCTTGTAATGTTTGGGAGATGGTAATAAACGTGTCAGAAAAATGAACAGACCCATTTTGTATAATGCGGATTGTGATAAGTTTAAGGTCACTGGCATTGTCTCATCACTGCAACGAGCAGAACATATGGAAGTAATACAACTCGTTGTGTTTTGGGAAAATCTGCCCAGTAAACAGCAGGCCAAAAGTCCGCGGAGCTTCTCCTGAAAAGCCCAATTTGGAATCATAGAAAAATTTGCAGTGGATTTTTTTTTACACAATAATAAGGGCTATAATAATAATGCTCTCAGAGGCTTTTTCTGAAATTGTATGATGATGTGTACTGACACTGCTAAACGGGAGTTAAGGCTTACGTCAGTGCTATGAACGTGTCTATTGTTCGCCTATATACTTCCATACAGTTTCAGCCCTTCAGCCTGCACATATATCTGTCTTTACTTACCATGAAATTTGGCAAATGGTCTCCCAAAATGCAGGCTGATCTCTGAAAAATTGCTTCATTACATTCTGGATTAAAATGAATTAATGATCGGAGATGATCCATCATCCTGACTTCGAAAGCAAAGTGTGTGTGCTATTAGGAGCTTACATTCAGAGGAAATTGCTCTCCAGAACGGCTTGAAAGACGCAAGCTGGTTAATGCTAGTGACCGTAAATCTTCAGCATGGCCAAGTTTATGACAGTAGAGGATAAAAGTGGAGATGTGGGGATTGATTTGGACATGGCTCATGCCTGCAGGGTTTAACAGAAAGCGGTTGGTCCTTGGCTTGTGTTCACACAGCAGGACTTCCTGGTCTTGATTTTAGGCGGATGTAAAGGAAGCTGTTGCGCGACTTCAATACAAAAGCCAACAGAACATCACCACAATCAGGAGGAACAGCGGAGCAACGCTAATTATTATCATCATGGCCTTTACAGGACACGGTCCTTTTCTTCATGTCAAGTGTTTGGTTGCTTTTTTTTTTTAAATAATAAATTATGATTACAGCTATTATCCAAAGAATAAAACAATCAGCAAGCTGTTTTGGATCCAAGTATGACCTATACTGGTGTTTTTCCTCCAACCTCATGTAAGATCTTGTACATGTTTTCTGTATAAGTATGTACATCTGAAAGAGTGACTGTATCAAACACAGAAAATAAATTTATGACTATTCCTACTGTTCCAGATCACCTGCTTTACCTTTCTGGAAAATATTCATTCATTCATTAATTTTCTAGACCGCTTAAACCTAATTAGGGTCGCGGGGAGGCTGGCACCCATCTCAGCCGTCTCTGGGCGAGGGTGGGGTACACCCTGGACAGCTCGCCAGACCATCACAAGGCTAACACACACACACACACACACACACACACAACCATTCACACTCACTCTCACAATTTGGAACAGCTAATTAGCTTACCGTGCATGTTTTTGGACTGTGGGAGGAAACCGGAGTACCCGGAGGAAACCCACGTAAGCACAGAGGAAACTACACACAGAAACACCCGAGGCTGGGAATCGAACCCAGGCCTTCTTGCTGTGAGGTGGACGTGCTAACCACTGTGCCACTATATAAAAGTGCTGCCCGCTATATAAAAACAATTAAACAAATGACAAATTATCATTTAAAAATACACAAAAAGGGGATCAATGTGCACACCCCTGGTACAGGACATTGTACACTACTAGTCAAGAGGTTTAGAACACAACCCTCTTTTTTTCAGTTTTATTAAAATTTAAGCAGTTCAAGTCCAGTGAAGGGATGCACAGTGGCACAGTGGTTAGCACGTCCGCCTCACAGCAAGAGGATCCTGGGTTCATACCCCGGGCTCGACGTGTGGAGTTTGCATGTTCTTCCTGTGGTTGAGTGTGTTTCCTCCCATAGTCCAAAGACATGCACATTAAGCTAACTGGTTGTTCCAAATTGCCCCTAGATGTAAGTGTGAATGGTTTTGTGTGTGTGTTGGCCCTATGATGGACTAGTCAGCTATTAATCATGGGCGTCTGTGAACTCATTCGTACTTTCCCTTTGGTTGTGTTAGGCTGCCCCCAAATGTATCTGCGCAGCAGTTTATAAAAGGATATGGGTGACAGCATTGCTTGTCACGGAGGGGGTGTGTCCGTGGGTGGGAATTTGATATGCCTAAAATGAGGAGAAAGAAATGGGCCCAGGGGGGTTTTGTTATACCGAAATTATTCATTTATTCATTCATTCAATATACATACCACTTGTTCTGTTTAGGGTCACACACACACGCTCACACACATACACACCTAGGTGCAATTTAAAAAACCGTATAGCCTAATGTGTCTGTCTTTGGAATGTGGGAGAAAACCAGAGGACCCAGAAGAAACCCAGGGAGGCACAGGGACCCACACACAAACAGCCTTATCAACCCCAGGGCTTAAACCCATGACCATCTTGCTATGGGGCAAGAGTGCTAACAACCACACCACTAATATCTAAATCTTACTATCTGGTTTAAGGCAGAAGAGAACCTTATAAATACTTAAAAAAAAAAAGAAAAGAAAAAAAAAGAAAGAAAGAAACGAAAAGGAAAGAAAGAAGCAAAAGAAAAAGAAAGAAAAAAGAAAAGAAAGAAAGAAAAAATGACCTCGTGGTTAAAAAGCTACTGTAGCTTGTGGGTGAACCTGATCTCTGACTTCCTCACCTTCATGGTGTGCTCATATCTTCAATTTCTGGATCAGCTGCTGTTCTTTTGTGTGGTTTTGTTTGATAGCCACAGACTAATGAAATTAATCTTTTCCATGCAATCCGATGTCGAAGAGCCACAGGGGCAGTAAAGGAAACACCAATTTACCTTCTTCCCTCTGCTCTCTTTTCAATCTGGCCAGTCGAAACCCCTGTAATCACCACCATGACCTACACCAGCACAACCTGCAGGCGATTAGAAGCTATAACCTCATGTTTCATTGTCGCTAAGCATCCGGATTCATTCGACCTCCCTGTCTGAAGGACTTGTTTGTGCTACAAAGACCTAATCAAGTCATTGAAGGTCCTCTTGGAGAAGTGGAGGTAGTCTGACAATTACCCATGTGTGTTGATTCGAGAGGCCCCATGTGTCTTTGGTGTAATCAGGGTTAGTGTGGTGGGCTGGGAGACGAAATAGTGCTGGGCTGTGGGTCTGCAGCTTTGAAGGGCTTCTCAGATCTGCCTATAGGCCCCTATGGATTTGGGCTTTGATCCAGGTGACCCAGATTCTTCATCTCAAAGCATATATCTGTGTTTCTCTCTCCATCTTGGTGCTTAGTAGCAAGTCTTGAATGATCTAGTGTTTTCTTAGATACTAGCAGTTGGGGTGTTTCCAGTCTACGGACACTAATCGCAACGTTTTCATTTACCGTCTCAGAGTTTGAAGGGAGTTTCTAGACACATTATGCTTTGTCAGTGCTCTAAATGAGTCATTGATTTTTGGAATTGCCGAAAACGCATGTGAAGATTTTTAGATTAATTCCCACCCTGCTCACAGACAAATCCAGCCTCAGCTATGTATATATTCTCATCTTGGTTGGGGCACTCATAAATAAAACAATTACCGCATTACGAAGGACATATAAAAAGCTGAACTTTCATCTGTGATACATTAGGGTTGGAAAAATTAAGTGGCAGAATAGATCTCTACCATGAGGGTCTCCCTCGCAAGCCCAGCCATCCCACAAAGTCTGTAGATCAATGTGAATATCCGCTGGTGTCATCGCTCAGCTAATGGTAACGGAAGAGCAGAGGAAGTAGAGAATGGGAAAGTTTTGTCTTTGCTCTTCCAGTTATTCAGAGTTGGGTGATTGTTTATATCCAGAATCCATCATCGTTTCCAGTGCAACGCTTCTTGTTTGGCCACAAAATGGACATTACTGTAAGCTAATAATCAGTCTTATAACCATAAGATCATGTAGATGTAGGCAGTAGTGACTCAGTGGTTAAGACTCTGGGTTGCTGATCAGAAGGTTGGGGTACAAGTCCCGGTTACGACCAAGCTGCCACTGGCTACTTGAGCAAGGCCCTTAACCCTTATCAACTCAATTGTATAAGGGAAGAACAAAGTTGCTCTGGATAAGGGTATCTACCAAATGCTGTAAATGTAAATGCATCAGGGTCTTAAGAATCGTTTTTCATCAGGAAAAAAGCCTTAGGCCCCTGTCACATATTAATGATTTGCAGAACTTATGCCGACGTATGACAAATTTCTATAAAACTCTGGCATACGCTGAACTATCGATGTTATTCCAGTTTTGAATGTATACATAACGTATTAGTATCTTATCCAGAGCCTACCTTGATCACAGCATGTAATCTCCATGGCATTGTTGCTCCAGTTGGTCAGGTTGAGGCTCAGCAACATTAATTTGGTAATAAAATGAAGTTAGCTGATGATCTGAATGTAGTGAATGAGCAGGTTATCACATCAATGGACTTTTTCTTCCCTGATGGCACGGATATAAAATGGTGCTCAAATAATGAAAATGGTTCAGGGAGCACGAGGAATCATTTTCACACATGAAGTCGTACCACAGAGTCTTGACCGTAACCCTGCTGAAAGTCTTTGGGATGTGCTGGAGTAGACTTTATGGAGTGGTTTGATTTTCCCTCATCAATTCAAGATGTCGGTGAAAAATTGTACAAATCTGGATGGAAGTAAATGTTGCTTTAACAATAAGGCAGTACAACAAAAAAATTACAGTGCACCACTTTTATTTTGACAGGGCAACGTAGTAATGATAATAATAATAATAATAATAATAATAATAACAATACTAATAATAATAAGTACTACTATTACTACTACTACTAATAATAATAATAAGAAGAAGAAGAACTATTACTACCACTACAACTACTACTACTACTACTACTACTACTAATAATAATAATAATAAGTTCTGATACTACTACTACTACTAATAATAATCTGATTATGTGATGGATATCTTGCCAAGCTGAAATTCAAAATGGCCCTACAGGTAAGATATCTCCTGTTCTATCCACACTGAATGGTTTGCGAAGACGCATTAAACATGGACGATTCAGCTTACATTCAATGGTGCAGCATTGACCCGTTCTCTTATCATGCCACCTGGAGAGAATACAGAATAAAAAAATGAAGTCCTAGTACACAGAAGGATGTAAAGGCACACCATTATTTTATGGAGAACATTTTGTTTCACTGTGTTCCCTCTTTTTTTTTAATTACTGCTTAATGCACTTGGCTCAGAAGGCAAGAAAACATTTTGCTAGCAGCATCTCCAAAAGAAGCTTCATTGGAATGCATCTATCAAAAATAGCATTATTCATTTGAATCCATGTTTAAGTGATAGGAAGGCTGGTTTAAATCCAACATGGATGCTTCAAATGTAACAGACAATAAATAAATAAATAAAAATACATGAGTGACAGATAGGGAACATCTTTCACACTATTACTTTCCTTCCAAGTGAAGCTTCTCCAATACCATCACCAAACTGCAAGGCCAAGCCATAAAAACACTCATATATATCCTTTTAATCTCCTTTTATCCTTTGCCTCATTTTTTCTGAAGGTCCTACATTTTCAGAGTCCACCTCTGGCTCTCCAGTCTTTTTACTGATATTGATTTTCAGGAAATGAGTCTCAGGCCAGATTATCCAAGTTTGCCAGCAGAGTATCTTGTGGTCAGGATAACATGAACTCAGACACAAGATCTGCTCAAGCATTCATCTAAACAATGAAGATGAGCCAGCAGTATATCCGCTCTCTGGCTTGACATTTCTGACTACCAGTAGTATTCAAGTCAGCTCGCAAATGTAGAAACTCCCAAAATGTAGCTCAAGCCGCCCTTGGCCTGAATATCATTCTATAAATCAGAAAATATCTGCTTCCCAGCCCCTGTCTATCAGCATCTCTGCTCAGTGACGACAGTAGCATTTACAGAGCGATCAGGACAATTTATGTGTATTATACAATGTCCAACATTTTCCATGTTTTAACTGTGCTGCTTCTATTCAAGGACAGAAAAATACCCTAGTAACTACTGTATTTTTCTGCCTGCATGTATTATATACAATTCAAACAGATCACACTAAAAAGTGGAAGTTAACATACGGTACTGTAAGGGCAGCTAGTTATCTGCATTAATACAAACTATAAAAGACAAACAGAGTAGTGTATAAAGCTCTGCAGGTGGGATGTCCCAGGGTGATCGTGCCTCTCTGTGTGAGATCATCACAGCATGTGTAGATCATGTGACACACCAAAGGGACAGCATGATTGTATGATTGAGGAAAGGAGGGACAGAGGGACACAGAGTCCAGCCACAAGTTAGGTGTCTGCCCATTACAAGAGACATCCCAAAACG
>JBCNYH010000021.1:43096181-43107854 GCA_039654325.1 Tandanus tandanus | reverse complement strand
CAGGACTCACAGAGCAGAAGGATCAGAGAGGATCAGGATCACCGGCATCCAAGGCGTAGCATGTGTACCTCAGCAAAACACAGAGAGAGGGGTGGGGGAGAGAGGTTGTTAGGTATTCTTATAAGAGTGTAATGGTAAAAGAAGAGTTTATTAGTGCTGGGTGCAAGCAGGGACTCCGGCATGACTAACTACATGCTAAATCTCTGCTTGTGTTATTTTCCCACCCAAATGTCTCTGTCTCTGTTCTTTCTTCGATCCCATGTCTTTAAGCTCAGATGTCTGTGGCGTTCTCAGTTATAATAAGATCTCACAAGGTTTGTTTTTTTCTTGGAGAAGATACAGCGAAGACGTGACCATGCGATGCTAACTTTTTGATCAAATGAAATACTTCCAGATAAAAGATTCCTCCGTACATAGTGGCGTAGTGTGTGTTTACAGTGTAGATACAGACAGATACATTTTTATAGCATTAAGAGTATTTTTATATTGATTCTGCATTGAAATAAAGTTTCCACACATTTAAATGCTTTGTTGATAAACATAAACATGTGTATCTGTCAAAATAAACTTAGCGGATGAAAAGCTAATGGAATGTTGAATGTTGTTACATGGGGAAACGAGAGAGAGAGAGAGAGAGAGAGAGAGAGAGAGAGAGAGAAAGAGAGAGAGAGCGAGAGATATCATCACCATTTCTCCACAGAAGGCTGATCATGTGGAGTCCACTCCCCCTAGTGCTTTCCGGAGTAATAGCAGTTTTATTAACTGTAGTCTATAGTTCATTACAAAACATTACGTGTCTCTAGAATTCTGGACAATGATTATCACCATGACAAAACAATTGTGATTCGGCATAATAAGTACATGTTCCTTTTTTGTCTGGGGACACTGACAAACTCCACTGAGGCTGGGTCAGAGAAAGCATTTTCTAGGCTGAAGAAACAGAAAAAGTGCCCTCTAGGTTGTCCTTACACGCAAGAAGAAGTGATGACGTGCCCTAGTCACTGCCGTTTAAATGAAAAATAGGGACGAAATGCACTCTTGGGTGCCACTATGTGCAAGAAAACATGGTGACCTGCCTTCCAGGGTGCCACCATGTGCAAGAAAATATGATGACGTTCCCACTAGCCTGCTCTTCCACTCATGAATACATAAAACACTGCCCTATAGGGTTTCAATTTGTGCAAGTAAATGTGGTAGTGCGTCTTTCTAATGGATAATACATGGGGAAGAGTCTTATATGGATCCACTACATACAAGGAAGTGTGATGAAATGCCCTCCAGGCTGCCACTATATGCAGTAAAACATTTTAAAGTGCCTTCTTGCGTGCTTCTACATGCAAGGAAACATTAAGAAATGCCACACTGAGTGGCCTTTCAGTGGTCAATATGTGATGCTGTGCCCTATAGGGTTTTCCAGTGAGCAAGAATATGAGATAAAGTGCTAACCTCAATGTTCCTATATGTAAGAAAGAATTATCAAATTCCCTTCAGGGTATGATGTGTTCTATAGGTTTCTCAGACATGAAAGGAGACAGTGAAGTGCCCTTTGGGGTTTTCTTTCAGTGGATAACATGATGCAGTGCCAAATAGGCTCCCCTATATGCAAGGAGATGAGACTATGTGCCCTCTAGGTGCTCCAGCAAAACAAATGGCACCATTTTCAGAAGATGTATTAAGCCTATTATTCTTGTTTGGGTGGTAGTGTCTTTCAGATACAAAATATTAGCCGTTAATTACAACCAAACGAGTTTATGGTATGAAAGAGTGGAATGTGGTCATTAATCATTTCTAACAATGTGTTTTTTCCTTATTTTATTTGACATGTGGTGCCAACACACATCCATGAATCCTCTCTAGTCACACGCCCACTTATTAAACTCACCTGTTAACCCTCATTGACTGTTTTTAAACCCCTTCATCAAGCTACCTCTACCACCCAGGGAGAGGCGTAAGCAAGCTCGTGCCCCATCGGTGATCCATGATGCTGCCATTAGCATCTTTACGAACTGCTGTGCATGTGCATTCAGGGGCAGCCAAACACACTTGGAGGGAAAGCACTAACCGGCCGCTTTGTATGAATGATCTCACAGATGCCCATGATTGGCTGATCGCTGTAAGCAACAGGGGGCGAGCATATACCATCCCTTCGGTTGACTGCCACATTAACCTGAATTAAAACCTGTGCTTACCAGATTGATAGTCACGGACCTTGTTGATGAGCCACTCAGGAGCCCTTCAAACACTATTCTATCAGTTTTAAAAGAACCAGACCTTTTTTAGATATTAACTATTATTAGAGGTGTCATTTCCCCCCCATTAACTTGCCAACTAATTAATGATACACCCACTGGTGCATGTTTTTTTGCATTTTAAGTTGCTTTTCCGTTCACCATGGTTGTAAAGAGTGTATATTTGTGTTAGCATAGCCTTCCTGTTTCTGCCCTGCGATGGCCTGGCGAGCTGTACAGGGTGTACTCTGCCCTCGCCCAGAGTCGTCTGCGATGGGTGCCAGCCTCCCCGTGACCATAACTAGGATTAAGCGGTTCAGAAAATGAATGAATGAATGAAAATCGCTGCTTAAACTGTAGAGACTGTGGATGCATGATTATCCTGGGAGATCAACAGTTTCTGAAAAAGTCAAACTAGCCCTCCTGATACCAACAACCCTGCCATGATTAAAGTTCACATTAGTGACCCTGCAGCACCAAACCAGTCAGATGTCAGAAGGCTGTATTTTCAGATAAAGCAGATTATTGCATTAGTTGGATCAATAGAATTTTAGCACTGAATTCTAGAAACATGTTTAGATTTTCAATTAGGGTTCTATTATTATTATTATTATTATTATTATTATTATTATTATTATTATTATTATTATTACTATTATTTGCCCCCGCAACCTGACACTGGATCAGACAGATGATGATGATGATGATTATTATTATAAATTCCTACTGTATATGTGTCAAAACCTGCCTATAATGAGGTAGTGTATCCTAAAGATCACCATTCAATATCGCATGATGCCTGGGGCTTCCCCTGCCATGCCTGGTATCAATACTTACTGTAGCTTGGAATTCCCAAACAATTATCAAACAATTTGATGTAAATGTAGGTCATTACCACAGCAAACCAATAAAAATGCCTTTTGCAAACCTCTTCAGCACAAGCAAACTTCTCCACTTCCCTGGATATGTCATGAAATCTGGCTTCTGATTGGCTTGTTCACCTCGGCTTACTTCATGCCCTTTAAGGTACACGTAGATCATTTTCCATATCTAAAAATACAGCCTTGTGACCTCTGACTTGTGTGGTGCTGGATGGTCACATTTTACAACAGTATAATAGAAACACTTACCATAATCCCAGTAAAAAAATAAAATAAACTATCCTAGGGTGTGCAAACTTTTGCACACAAGATGTATCTTCCTGACAGCACTTTTAGTTCATTTCACTGAGTCCTGTCGGAATATCTCATGTCTCATTGCCTGCAATATGTAATGCAGCATAGAAGATGAATTTATCCTTCATTTATACACCATTAGCAAGATGAAGCTCCACCGCTAGTCTCCAAACAAAGGAAGGTGCATATGCTCCATTGAAGCCGCTCTTAGATAGTAGTAAATAGGGATCACAGCAGATACCAAAGGGCAGGATGGGGATCACTGAAGGCCGTAGGGGGTTCATCTGACTAATATCAATATGGGTACCATGGACTGGTGCCAGCGGCAGTGATGTCTGGGTCACTGGCCCCTGGCTTGGGTCAGCAGGAGCCTCAGGAAATGCTTTATCATGGTAGTTCTCCCCAGAGGACAAACTAGGTCCCCTCAGGACCCCAGAGTCTTCCCAGAACCCACATGGATTAAATAAAGATGAAGCAGAAGGGCTTTGATCAATGATTTCGTTCCACTCTCAAAGGGTAGTGGATTGTTTTTTACTGCTAAATAAGAAAAACGTGGCACAGTCAAAAGATTTTTTTTAAATGGAGGAATAAATCAAATGTATTGGAACTTGACATTGGAAGTTGTAGTCCTGATGAAGTAGAACTAAGAGTGTTGGGGGTAAAAAAAAAAAAGGACAGAGAGAGAGAGAGAGAGAGAGAGAGAGAGAGAGAGAGAGAGAAGTTATATTCCATCCAGTATCAACACACCTACTCCTATGAAGGTCGCGGGTAGGCTAGAGCCTATCTCAGCCTATACTGGCCAACGGCAGGGTACACCCTCAACAGCTCGCCTGACCATTGCAGAGCAACACACACAACCATTCACACTCACACAAGCAATTTGGAACAGTCAGTTAGCCTAATGTGCGTGTTTTTGGACTCTGGAAGGAAACCGGAGTACCCAGAGGAAACCCACGCACGACAGGGAGAACATGCAAACTCCACAGAATCAGACACAGGATCTTCTTGCTGTGAGGAGGATGTGTTAACCACTATGCCACCATGCTGCTCACACCTACAAACTGATTAACCAATGGTTATTCATCTTTTTTCCAGATGACTGATTGTTCTCTGAAGAACCAAGTTTTATGCATAGATTCTTATAAAGCTGGATCAGAAATTAGCTTAAACCAGGGCGTAGCCTCCTGAAATACAAACTCTAATATCGTGTTCCTCTTACTTTGTCCTGCCTCTTTCTGTTGTTCCACCGGTACACCCTGGCACAACCTTTTGCCAGCTTTTAACCCAAACACAAGAGTCCACCATAAATACAACCTGCTTCATTTGGAACTG
The DNA here is from genome assembly GCA_039654325.1 of Tandanus tandanus. Taxonomy (NCBI): domain Eukaryota; kingdom Metazoa; phylum Chordata; class Actinopteri; order Siluriformes; family Plotosidae; genus Tandanus; species Tandanus tandanus. The sequence goes on along the minus strand of JBCNYH010000021.1, from coordinate 43,103,119 downwards.
AGTCTTGGAAATCCCCAATGAACCATAATGCACTCCAGCTCATGTGACATTAACACCACCATGATATGGAGGAACCTCTGAACAGACTAATGGCAACTTCTTCTCGTTCATCCTCCATCCTGCATGTTGTCACTCAGACCCTCCATATCATCCATCATTACTTAGCCCATGTCCTTTATTTCCACACTCGACATAAACATTGGTGCACTCATCCGTCCCTCTTTTCCTGTTCCTTTCAAGGCGATTCTCTACGGTGCCGCCTCCTTCAGCTCCGCCGCAGATGGACCGAGGTGAGAGGAACGATTCATACCAGCTTGTCCAGGGTGAACAGCCAAGCAGGTGTGAAAACAAATAAAAGATAGAGCTGGAGGAAAAGTGATGGGAGGAGAGGAAGGATGCCGGGTTTCAGCAACGGAGCACAAAGTCGCAGTTGTGAGGTCACTCCTCTAATAGTTCTTCATTAATCACTGTCAGTGAGATCTTCACTCAGTCACTTGAAGCCAGTAATATTAATATTATGCAAATAAATAGATTAATAATTGTAGGGTTTGCAGCTTGCATGTACATTTCTACTCAAGAAGCGCCATAATGCGAACAGACTCAACTGATAAATAATCAGTAAGTGGGCCATGTTGGTTCAAGAAATCCCTGGTTAGGTGGAGAGCTGAGGACAAAATGTGCATAGACATTCATTACTCTGTGTCCCCAGCCTGCAGGAATATCCAGAAATCTTTTCACACAGGGTACCAGGTAGATCCAGTTCATTCTTTGGCAAACAAAACCCAAGACTCGTTTGTATTTCTACAGGCTAAGTACAGTCAGTATACTCTGTTAGATAGCATTCACTAGACGACATGGCGGAGTAGTGGTTAGCACATCTGCCACACAGCAGTAAGGTCCTGGGTTCGAGTCCCGGGCTTGGCAGAGGTGTTTCTGTATGGGTTTTGCATGTTCTCTTCATGTTTTTGTGGGTTTCCTCCAAGTGCTCTGGTTTCCTTCTACAGTCTCAGGACAAGCATGTTAGGCTGATTGGATGTTCCAAATTGCCTCTAGGTGTGAGTGTGTGTAATGGCTCTGCAATTCCGAATGTACCTTGCCTTCACCCAGAATCGTGACCCAACAGGATTAAGTGATTCTGTGACTAAAATAATAAATAAAAATATATATGATATATACGGTGGCATAGTGGTCAGCATGTCCGCCTTACAGAAAGAAGGTCCTGGGTTTGATTCCTGGGCTCAGGGCGTTTCTGTGTGGAGTTTGTATGTTGCTACCGTGCTTGCGCGGGTTTCCTCCGGGTACTCCGGTCTCCTCCCACAGTCCAAACACATGCGCAGTAGTCTAATTGGCTGTTCCAAATCGCCCCTAGGTGTGAGCGTGAGTGTGGGTGGTTGTGTTGGCCCTGCGATGGCCTGGCGAGCTGTCCAGGGTGTACTCCGCCCTCGCCCAGAGTCGGCTGAGATGGGCGCCAGCCTCCCCGCGACCCTAATTAGATTAAAGTGGCTTAGAAAATCAATGACTCAATGAATGAATGGATATTATATTTGCTAATGTTTTGTTAGCTAACATAATGGTTAATGAAAGCCTTGTTACTTGAACACTTCATGTGTATCCCTCTCTTACTTCCATGATAAACATATGCTAACTGCAGCAAAGCGCTACAATACCAGGTGTGACAATTCCAACAAGGAGCTCAGTACAGCCATAATAGTGCATAAAGATGAGGTCAAACTATGAACAGCTTATCCATTTAACCTTGCTCTTATACTTTTATACACAAAATGAACATTAGAGTGAATTACAAGACCTCAGGATTTCATGTAAAGCCTCACATTTATAAATCTGCGCTTGATCCTCGACTGAATGCACTTAAACATGACGACCCGCGTCCCTACAGCTTGGGCACATGGATACCATTCCACAGTGGTGACAGACGGGGGCATGCATAGGGAACATGATCACTGTTCTCTGTGTCGTTATCTGGTTATTCTGCGAGTCGGAGGCTAAAGGCAGCTTATCTGTCCTAGTTCCTCCATCAGATAATGACCTCTCATTAAGTCCAGTGGCGTAGGTGGAGTGCTCCGACTCACAATAAGTCCACAAGCAGCACATTAGTAAATAATGAAATAATGATAATGCTCCTATCTATACTTTATGTACAGTGGGTATAGAACAAGACTCACCCCTATTCAAAATATTCACATTTTGTTGCTTTGCAGCCTGAAATAAACACACACACACAAGACACACGTGTTTTCCAAGATAGTGGTGTGGTAGTAGTCAGGGTGCTGGGCTTATGATCGAGAGGTCATGGGTTTGAACCCCTGCTGAGACTACACTACCTATGGGAAAGATCTTAACCACAAGTGTGCCTCTGGCTACCCAGCAGTATAAATGGGTACCAGTAAAAAATACCGGGTAGGTAGTATGCGATGGACCAGCGTCCCATCCAGAAGCACTTCAGAAGCTCCAGCTGTGATGAGCCACTAGGTGCGGGTGTAAAAAGCCCAACAGATTTACCCACTCTGTGATACAGCAGGAATCCATGACTTCTACAGAATATCTGTGATGACTATGAGTTGCGTCATTCTTAATGGTGTGCGATTACACACACGACTCTCACACACACACCCGCACGCAATGTGTTCATGCGATTGTAACAGTACAGACATGCAGATAACATGCAGATAACCATGTGCACTGACTCTCCACTTGGAATAATAGGAGAATGACACATATTTTATGAAAGGCAGATTTGAAATTCTACACAGGTGACCTGGTTTGTCCTGATGGCATCCATTGTGGACACTCACTGACTCACTCACTCCTTTGCCAAAGCGCTTAATCGCACTAGTGTCGTGGGGAGGCTGGAGGCTATCTCAGTCAGCTCTGGGTGAAGGTGGGTTACACCCTAAACACCTCACCAGACCATCAAAAGACCAACACACACACGCAACCATTCACACTCACACTCACACCTAGGGGCAATTTGGAACAGCCAATTAGCCTAGTATGCATGTCTTTGGACTGTGGGAGGAAACCGGAGTACCCAGAGGAAACCCACACAAGCACAGGGAGAACATGAAAACGCACAGAAACGCCCAACCCTGTGACTCGAACCCACAACCTTCTTGCTGTAATGCTGTAAGTAAGCTGTAAAACCGTGCCACCTGGGTGCAGACTGGGGAAAAAAAAGTTCAGCTGAAACACACGTGTGCCATCTTGCCCTTATTAAATAACAAACATCTAATCAAACCTTAGTGTGTTTTCACTTACAAGGCAGAAAACAGGTGCCGATTGCCAATTTTCCACACCCGCTTTTATAAAGTGGTTTCCTTCATCAAAGCAGTGCATAATGCCTTTGAGTCCGGAAATACTTTTTACTGACCATATAAGTTACTGGCAGTTTTGGTGTCGTGTATGCAGTACAGTATGTTGAATAGCATTGACGTCACGTAATGATTGCTGCAAGGCAAAAAAAAATAAAAAAATCTTAAACAGTGTTCCTGTGATGCTCGGTTGATGTAAGACTGCCTTATATATTCATTCATTCATTTTCTGAACAGCTTAATCCTAATTAGCGTCGCGGGGAGGCTGGCGCCCATCTCAGCCAACTCTGGGCGAGGGCAGAGTACACCCTGGACACCTCGCCAGGCCATCGCAGGGCTGCCTTATATATGTTAGATGAAATATATACGCTCATCCTAACACTGTTGTAAAAATGTTGTGAGTTTAAAGGGGTCCATTCACTCACCATCCATATTAAATCATCATCATGTCAGGTCTCCCTGGTAACAACTAACAATAACACGCCTGTATGGCCTGTCAAGCATAACTGCTCTTAACTCCTCGGCAGACTGCAGGCCAGTATCGCAGCGCAGCTGGTCCACAAACGTCAGACGCTGACCACCGCAGGAAACCTGACCGTGTTGTGGCTCCAAAAGAACTAGGTTGTGCGTTGCACCATCTAGGTGGCGAATGCAGTGCCCTGCTAGCTGTAATCTACTTGATCTGATTTTTCATGGGAGTGGTAGCAGATCTCCATAAAGCACTTTGAGATACGATCTTGCCAGGTGACGTTACAGCCATTATGGAGCATTCGAGCATAGCAGCCGTCCAACCTTTTCTCTTCCCTGACTGTTAGCATCCAGATTTCACATCTATAAGTTAGAACTGATTCTACCGAGGCCACAAAAATGCGCCTCATATTGAAGTGCCAGATGTTCTTTATCTTATGAAGCGCACGCTAAGCCTGTGCCTTTCTCACTCTAATATCTTTCTCACGTTGAGCTGGTGTGTGGGCCCAAGTACTTGAAGTCATCCTTTACAGATATTACCTTGCCTTCGAGTGCAGCCAGATTTACTTCTTGTTGGATGTTAAATTACCATATTACCATATTAAATAATCCAGTGTTATCTCTTGGAAATTAAAAGGGAATCGGTCACACTGTCTTTCCGAAGCCATTTGCTACATCCTGTATGCAAGGGGCGATTTGGAATAGCTGTTTAGCCTAATGTTCATGTCTTTGGATGTGGGAGGAAACCAGAGTACTTGGAGGAAACCCTCACGAGCACGGAGAGAACATGCAAACTCCACATAGAAACATCCGAGCCCGGGAGTCAAACCCTGGACCATATTGTTGTGAACCACTACGCCACCCATATTCAGGCTAACAGGAATATCCATTCATCCATTCATTTATTTACTAAGCTGCTTAATCTTAGAGTCGCAGGGAGGCTGGCACCCATCTCAGCTGACTCTGGGCGAAGGTGGGGTGCACCCTGAACAGCTCACCAGGCCATTACAGGGCCAACACACACAACTATTCACACTCACTCTCACACCTAAGGGCGATCTGGAGCAGCCATTGAGCCTAGTGTGCATGTTTTTGGACTGTGGGAGGAAACTGGAGCACCCAGAGGAAGCACACGCAAGCACGGGAAGAACATGCAAACTCCACACAGAAATGCCCAAGCCCGGGAATCGAACCCAGGACCTTCTTGCTGTGAGGTGGACGTGCGCGCCACTGCGCCACCGTGCCGCCTGATAACAGGAATATGTGGTGTGATATTATTGAAATTGCTAAACTATAAATGGGGTTTGGGGGGGCGTTTCAACAGATGGGCACTGCTCAGAGCAGATGACCCTGGAGATTGATGCCTGCAGTGACTGGCAAGCACTTTTACCCCACTGATGTATGAAAAAGTATTTTTTATTTTTTTTTAAATCTAATTTCTTAGAATAAACACCACTAACACTGATGTTGGGCTAAACGTTTCAAAAATATTCCATTTAAGATTCTCATGAGTGACACTAAACTTCACATGGACACTCTATCCCATGCACTCGATAACGCACACACATGTACACGATGCTCACGTGGTCCACATGGATCGTTCCTTCTGTCTCCTCTCCGTCAGCCGTATCTGTCCCGCTGTGATAAGCTTGGTGGCATTTTCATCAGCGCTCCTGCTGCCTAGGCGCCATTTCCATAAGAAAGAGCTTCCAATCCTGCAGGCCCTGCCTCATGTTCGGTGCTGGGATTAGCAATCTGGCCTCTGAAATCCCTTCAAACAGATCTAGATGAAACGAGCATTCAACAGAAAAGTCAGGCATGGAGACAGAGATGGAGAAGGTCTGTGTGGGAATGAGTGCTGAGTGCTGTGGTGAAGGAGAAGGAGGAGGAGGGGTGTTTTTGGAGGTATTCCTGATACGGATCAGCGCTTTCCTGCTTCTGTAGGTTAACCACAGTGCAACCAGGATGACCTTTAACCTCAGTCTGTGTCTTAAAGGGCAGTGCGAATGACGATACAGATATTTTATGCAACAAATTGGGTGCGTCGCTCAGTTTTTCCCTCGTTAAGCAGCTACATGTTTTCGGTCAGAAAGCAGTTTAAAAAAAACAGTTCATGGAAAAAAAAGCAGTTAGAATATTTACAGCGGAATCCATTGATAAGGAAAAAGTTCAACCATCGTGTTGCTTTTGGAACCTTAACAAAAACCTATAGTATCCATTCGCCCGTCCCTCCGGCGTACATGTCCACATAGGAACACTGCGATGATTTTCTCATGCCGGAATATAACCGTGGTAATGGAAATGGATGTCTGAGTGATGGTAACTTCTTCTACTCTATCTTCCCCTCCAAACTGTTACTTGTTTCAAACACTTTTTAAAATAAAAAAATTACACTTTTTCAATAACGTAAACAGAATTCTATGTGCCATATGTAGTAAGTATCTTTGTTTTTTTTAGTTGGTAAAATAAACTATCACTGCGGTGCAATGCATTTCTCATTTGAATAGAAAACCTTTTAGAAGAAGATGCCTACCACTTCTATGGCTTTCTAAGCAGAAGCTCACCATTGCCAACAGACACCATAGTTCCATCAGCAACAATCTACATCTCATCAGTGATGCAGCACACAAATTCCACCTTGTGTAAAACAGGACTTGGACAAACCATTCCTGGCTGCATCACCTGATGGAAGAGTAGATTGTGTTTCCATTTGTTATGAAAGATGCATCGTTGACAGCAAATATTCAAGAAAAAGAAATTGTTCATTGACAGCACTTACAAATTAAAGCAAAACAACCGATATTACCATCAGATTTAGCTTCAAATGAATGTATGTGATGTGGCCTTTGGAGACATGCTGGTATGGTCACCAGTTAGCGTTTTGTTATTGAGAATTGCAAGAGACCAAGACCATATTGATAGAATGATAACCAAATTGGAAAAGGTGTGGCTAAGATTTATTCTCTCCCAATTACTTACACATCAACTATCTAATCGCTCACCAGCATCAATTCAATTCAATAAAATTTTATTTGTATAGCGCTTTTTACAATTGACATTGTTGCAAAGCAGCTTTACATAGTAAAATTAATTTAAGGAGGAGTCTAAAAATGTTTCTACAACCCCCTACACATCCCTAAT
>JBCNYH010000021.1:43045781-43058115 GCA_039654325.1 Tandanus tandanus | reverse complement strand
TTTTTCTTTTTTTTTTTTTTTAATCAGTGTTTTTATTTGTCTCTAGTTCCTCTTAATGTAAATGATAGGATGTCTACTTGTCAAATAGTAGTCTTCATTACTTTCACTTTACAAATGTTCTATAATAAAACTTTGCATCACTGTGGTTATTTATCTTTATTTCCTCTTAACGCTGAAAGACACGATGACTCTTATTTAGCTGTCAGCTCAGGAATCCACTCGAGGACAGGATGTGGACAGTTTTACTTTAATACTCCATTATATGGCAGTTGCTCAATGACATTTAGATTTAACTGATGATTCGCAACTACCTAGCTCTGATTACAAAGCCGAATCTAAATCTAAACATACTTGTAGTCAAGACAACAAAAAAAGAGAAGCGTATGGCGAAAGAAAGAAGGACTCGTGATCTAAAACATACCACTTCCTCAGGTAAACGTGGTCGACGTGAGCATGTGTGGCTGCCAGTGAAACTGGTTCACTGGTGTTTACTGATGATGTCACTGCTGAAGAGAAAGCAGGATCAATTCTGAAGTGTAAAGAGGTATACTTTATGCTCAGATTCAGTCAAATGCTTCAGAAGTGATAGGAAGGCATGTGATAGTACAAATAGATATGTCCCGAAACATACAGCAAAAGCAACCAACGAGCTTCCCAAGGCAATGAAGTGTAATGTTCCTAAATGTATGAGTCAGTCAACCCAATTGAGCGTCACTTACTTAAGATTAATCCTGCCTGCTTAATCCTACTAGGGTAGCAGGGAGAATGGTGCCTATCCCAGCCAACACTGGGTGTAGGCGGGGTACACCCTGAGCAACTCGCCAAACCATTGCAGGGCAACACACACACAACTATTTACACTCACACTCATACCTAGGGGCAATTTGGAACAGCCAATTAGCCCAATATGCATGCCTTTGGACTGTGGGAGGAAACCGGCGTACCTGGAGGAAACCTACGCAAGCACAGAGAGAGCATGCAAGCTACACACAGAAATGCCCTCCCCAATCCCGGGACGCGAACCCAGGACCTTCTTGCTGTGAGGTGGGCGTTCTAAACACTACACCACTGTGCCACTCAGAATGATGCTGATATTTATAATTTTGCTATTTTGTCCAATTACTAGTGTACACAGTACTCACATCTTCACTGCTTCATTTCAAATCCATTCTGGTGGTATACGGATGCAACATTACAAAGCACTGTCCAAATACTTATGGACCTAACTGTACTGCTATGGCTACAGATTGGGATGCTGGCACTTTATCTGGGAGCTGCCGTAAATGGGGTGCTAGCTATTAATCTAGCGATTTGATACTTTTCTCCAATCAGTACCGTAATAACCTCACAGCAAGAATAACCTGGGTTCGAGTCCCTGGGTTCGGCGCGGTCATTTCTGCATGGAGTTTGCATGTCCTCTCTGCTTGCGTGAGTTTCCTCCAGGTACTCTGGTTTCCTCTGACAGGCCAAAGACATGCACATTAGCCTAATTAGCTGTTCCATATTGACCCTAGGTGGAAGTGTGAGTGAGAATGGTTGTGTGTGTACTGCCCTTGCGAAGGACTGGCAAGCTATACAGGATGTACCCAACCTTTGCCCAGAGTCGGCTGAGATAGGCTCCAGCCACCCCGCGACCCTAGTAAGATTAAGCGGTTTGGCAAATGAGTGAGTGAGTGGGTGAGTATACATGCTGGGGTATGAAGTTTCCTCCCACAGTCTACAGATATGCAGGTTAGGTCAAGTGCCTACTTTACACTGCCGTTAGGTGTGTAAGGGTGAACAGTTGTTTGGATTAGCCCTATGATAGATCAGTGACCTGTGTAGTCCAACTCTTTCCCGACATTAGCTGGTTTTAGCTCCAGCTTCCTCTGTGACCCAGACAAAAGGTGTCTTTATTATAATAAATTCCTGTTTAAATACTAGATGGCGTGATTCCGCACGACTCAGGAGAACTGCTGCAGCCACACCCTCGTCGAATCCACACCACTGGCTCACATGACATACATCAAGTGTTTTTGACTTGGCCTTACAGACTCACTGAGACAGAGCTTTTCTTTAATAGCTTTTAATAAATACACAGGCAATTGTATGAACATGCGGACAGCTGCTCAGAGTTACAGAGAGAGACGCTTTTCTAAAATGGCCATCATAAGAGGTTCTGCTTCCTCCTCTGACCACTGGAAGTGTTTATAGTTAGAATGAAAAGTGTAAAAAGTATGCAACAAAGCTGACAATGGTAATACGTATTTTTTAATCATAGCTTCAGTAATCATAAAACCAGTGTTTAAGGTAAGAAAATTGAGAACAGTGGAAAAGACATGGGTAAATAATGGTAAAATATGATACGGACTACTATACATTATTTCACTTATATTGATTAGGATGTTGTTTAAGACATACCAGAACACTGCAATCACATAATAACCATGAGATCTGACAACATAATTGCATTAATGGTAATTTATTGTTGGTTTCAGTGCATAGGGATTCTCGTATATATATTTTTTGTCCTACATGGTCCTCAGTGTGAGTTGCATACAGATCATACGTTTGCAAGTGATGTATTCGTAAAGAACCGCACGACGTCTATAAACACTGCATTCAAGGTGGAGACTTTTTTTGGGGGGGATTGTTGTTTTTTTTTTTTTTTTCCACAATAGCGGACATAGTCAGCATGTCACATTTCAAGTATCAGCACAACATTGCAACGAATGCAAAACTTCTGGTACAGAAAAAAAAAAAATCTGTCTGGTGTTTAAATCAATGCAAAATGCCGGTAAGATTCCCTTCAATTACAAGTAGCTTGCATACATATAAGTATTTAACCTCTAGTGCTTTTTTTATTTATTTATTTATTTTTTTTTAGCTAACTGAAGACGCATTACGTAGATGCACTCACATACCAGGCAGTTCACACCGTCCTGATGGCATTTGGTAATATAATGCCCTCTTAGCTGTTCCAGTATCGCTAACATTTCTAAATCTGTGGCCTTTTAAAGCCCTTTGCTTAGCTAATACTCAAGTCCTGCTTTATTTCAAACACAATTTATTATAAAATGAGTCTATTTGGTAAGTATTGTATGTACACAAGTAAGTACACAGAGCTGTAACGTCTTCTCGTAGGCATTCGCTTCTGTCTGACTAGAGAAATCAAAATGGCTATAGGAATGGTAAATACATAGCACCATTTTGTTGAATAAAAATAATAATAATAAAAAAAGAAATTGTTATGGTCATCTTTTTTTTTTTTTTTTTTTTTTTTTTTTTTTTTTAAATCTAGCTTTGCATAAGTTTTTCAGTAACTGTTACCACATCTCAAAATTTCTAAAGATATTTTCTCTCTATAGCACATCGCTATTTTAATACATGCTCCTTGGTTAAAATACTTCAAATAACTTTTTTTTAATAACTGTTTTTGGCAGTGTAAGAAAAAAAAAAACACACAATATGGCTACTAATGCACTTGCCTCTGACAAAACACACATTTTAGGCACTTAATTAGCGAAAAATAAAACAAAAAAGCTCTTTGTCAACACACACACAACAATACTATGTACATATATGTAAAAAGTGTTATAAATAGGTTTTAAACCATAGATACTATATACATCTTCAAACAATGACCGCACTGGTTCTTTTGTCTTTTCAAGGTGGTGATCTTTGTACAATACCGTACAGTTACATGATATTATAAGCTTTTGGCTGCTTAAACTTGTCTGCAGATGCGGTATACTCTTTAGATGATCTTCGATGTCTGGAGACTAAGCTTTAAGGGGGAGCCCTGTTCATTCTCGTTTCCTCAAGATGACGTAGATTAAGCCACTGATGAGCGCCAGAGGAAAAGCCACCCAGGCCAGAATGTAGGCAAAGCCATAGCCATCATTCGGAGGAACCCATGTGTGACTCATTATCGTGTAGATGGTCGCCCCACACATGACAAACAGACCTGATGGAGATGAAGAAAAGAATATTTAGCCTTGTTACTTGAAACAGCAAATTTAACTACTACTTTACATTTATGGAACTTGGAAGACGCCCTTATCCAGAGCAACATATACCTTCTTTCTTGTTTTTTTTTCCTTTATACAACTGGCAGCTTGGTGGTACTGGGGCTTAAGTTAAGTTAAGTTACCCAAAGACTTAACCACTACCCCAAGGGAAACCAATGGTACTCGTGGGCACCTTCTCCAAGTGAGTGGGCAAGAAACGATGACGAAAGTTCTAATCACTCTCCACAGTCACACTACTACCACAGAATATACAGTGGCTCCTTAATGTGCTTTATAATGATGATTTTGTTTATTGTCTCCGTAGGTTAGCTGTGTAGCTGAATGTTATATGATGATATATGAGAAGGTAAAGGGTAAGGGCATGGGTTATATTTACTGTTAAAAAACGTGATATCACAAGTTCGAATCCGGATTGATGCCACAGCCATCCGTGACCGGGAGTCCATGGGAGCTAATTGGCCGAGCTCTCACGGGAGGGAGGGATGGCATACGCTCACTCCCCTGTCACTCACAGCGATCACCAGCCAATCATGGGTGTCTGTGAGCTCATTTGTACGAGGGGGCGGATATCGCTTTCCCTCCGAGTGTGTTAGACCGCTCCCAAGATACGCATGCGCAGCAGTTCGAAAAAAGGCGGGTGGCGGGCATTGCATGTCACGGAGGGGGCATGTGCATGTTTATGCCCCTCCCTGGTTGGTGGTGGTCGTGTGATAGGGAAGGCAATACTTGATGGGTGGGAACTGGATACGACTAAATTAAGGGAAAAAAAAGGGGTAAAAACCAAAAAATAAATAAATTAATTAATTAATTAATTAATTTTAAAAAAAGTGACATCTAGAATTATAAAATGATGCACATGATTACATCAACAAAAAATAAAAAATAAAAAAAACAGGCAGAACATTTTACTGACCCAAACCACATTCTATTTACAGTGCATACAAACTGTAGGCTCATAGGACCAGTACTTCACTGGTTTTAGGTGTTAGGGTCATGGGGAGGCTGGAGCTCATCCCAGACAATTCTGCCTGGGCAGGGTACAGCTCACAAGAGTGCTGCAGGGCTAACACAGACACACTTCCACTCACTCACTTATTTGCTGAAACGCTTAATCCTATTAGGGTGGAAGCCTATCTCAGCTAGCACTGGGAAAAGGCAAGGTGCACCCTGAACAGCTCGCCAGACCATCGCAGGGCCAACACACACAACCATTCACTCTCACATACACACCTACAGGCAATTCGGAACAGCCAGTTAGCCTTGTGTGCATGTCTTTGGACTGTGGGAGGAAACCGGAGTACTTAGAGGAAACCCACGCAAGCATGGGGAGAACATGCATACTCCACACAGAAACGCCCAAGCCTGGGACTCAAACCATGGACCTTCTTGCTGTGAGGTTTACGTGGTAACCACTACAGGGGTCTTTGGACAGTGGGAGGAAACTGGAATACCCTGAGAAAACCATAATAACATGCAAACTCTTCATAAAAACGCCTTCGCCAGGCACAGGTTTGAACCCAGGACCTTCTTGCTGCATAACATTTTCATTACATTTGCATTGGCGTATGGCATTTGCCAGATGCCCTTATCCAGAGCAACTTACATTCTTATGATGTTTATACAACTGAACAGTTAAGGGTTAAGGGCCTTGTTACAGGGTCAACAGTGCTTGAACCTCTTCTGATCAGTAACTCAGAGCCTTAACCAATGAGCCATCATGTTGCCTTGATGTGTTAGTTAGGTTCGGAAGGTATACAGTGGTATGGTAGCTACATCATTTAAAACTCTAAAGAGCATGTTTCTTTTGGGAGAACCCTTACAGTTTGTGTACATTCCTACAGAGTTGTGGGTTCCTCCATCACAAAAGATTTTAGGTACAGCCCTTACAGAACTATTAAGCATCCTATAATCTCTGAAGGCTGTGTAGGTAGGAAGGCATGTAGGCTGGAGGATTCGTATACTGCTAGTTATGAACTACTTTCTAGGTTTTACTAGTTTCTAGGTAGGTAGGACGGTGATTTGATTTATAGGGTGGTAAAAGAAGATAATTAGGAAAGTAGGTGGGTGTAGACAGATTCAGTTGGTTAAGTAGGGGACTAGTCCCAGGTTTAGTAGATCGGCTGGATAGTTGGTTGGTTAGGTTGAATTGGTAGTATATTGGTAGTGTGTTTCTATTCATACACAGGCAGTAAATATTAATGGTGGACTGCAATTAGAACGTCCAATAAAGAACTCAGGAATTAATTTACCACTTTATATATAATACACTGGTTGTTAATTGTTTAAAACTGTTTTTAAGGCAAAAGTTTTGTTATAAAAAGACATTTTACTTCAATGTCGTAACAGCCCATTCAAGGACTTCTTCATCTGCATTCGATGCATGTTTTGCATGATTGTTTTACATGGATTTCCATCATGCAAACTCTCAAAGTAAAGAAAAACCTGCACACTGGTCTTAGTGTGTGAGCCTCCACCAATACTGAGATTTCCCAAAATGTCCTCATTTGAACCAGACGAGGCAGTGCCCATTACATTTCTGAGTGGACAGAGCCAACACTGTCTTCATCCTCTTCTCAGTGCAATAACTCACATCCGCAGCATGATGAAGCAACTTTCTGAGATCAGTCTCAGTCTGGCAGGACACGAGCCACCCACAGAGTGCCAGCCATGACATTTCAGTTTGTGTCCGGGCCTCTGTATCCGGTGCCAATCCGTTGGGCACCTGGAGACAACAGGCTTCAAACGGCCCACACCACTTCTCCCCCTGACATTCAACTGACTGCTAATGTGACCAAACAACCTGTATTCTGTCCCCTGAAAGCTCACATGGACACAACGTTTTCTTTTCTTGAAAACAGTATAATGTAAGAATCTACCAAAATATAGCCTTAAATGTATTGATGAAAGTTTAATACCAAGATTAAGATATTTAAAGCATGAGTCAGTATTGACCTTGCCTAAATATATTTCTTTATACACATTTATTTAACCAAATTGCCCCAGGATGTTGGCCTGTAATTGAACTAGAAGGGATTAACGTGTAGTCTGCACAATCTAATGTATAACAAAGTGTGACAGGTCTAATTAGATTAATGCAACCTCTGAAAGCCACAATGGATGCCAAGGATATACAGTGGGTACAGGCACGAATCACCCCACTTCAGAAATACATTTTGTTACTTTGCAGCCTGAAATGGAGTAACACACAAAAAGGTTTTTTTTTTCCTTCCCCCAGCTGTTTCGACTCATTGCATCTTCTAACAGGCAAGTGAATAATATATTAGCAAAGGGTTAGAGGGGAAAAAAACTAAATAGTTGAGATGGTTAAAGGATCACCCCGTCCCTGTGTCAGTACAATCTTCAAGTTATTTCACAGATTTTCAACAGGGTTTTAAATCTGGGCTCTGTCATTCACCTTTCTCTGCTTTAGCCACTGTGTGGTCAAATTTGGCTCATTGTTATGTTAGAAGGTGCACCTTGTTCCCATTGAAGCAGGTTTTCTTTAAGAATTTGATGGTACGCTGTATTGACTTCCCACCAGATATACCATTTGGAGTGTGCCTGTTCACAATTGTATCGCTGAAATCTTTTGACAGTACCTTGCCACCCATAGTTATTTAGATTATTTGCTTTAAGGTTCACCTCTAAGCACTGGAGTGCATGAGGAATAACTGAATTTATGCCGATTATGCTAAAATAATATAAATTATTAGAGCTGATTACAGGTGGAAGCCAATTAGCTTGATTAGCAGTGGGGAAAGTTAATAGTTACACGTGATTGAGTTTCTAAACATTTTCTAGGAGGGGTGATCCTGTTAGTAAGTCATAACTGTTGCTATTATATCTTTCACTTCGATGTTATAAATTACCTTAAATTAATACAGCTGGAAAAATATTTTGTGTGTGTGTGTATGTGTGTGTGTGTGTGTGTGTGTGTTTGTTTGTATTAATTTCAGGCTGCAAAGCAACAAAATGTTTTGAATGGAGGTGATTCTTTTCTATATCTACTGTTAGTTAAAAAAATGAATTTGATATGTGTATGGGTGAAGTAGAAATAGGTGATTTTTTTTTTTCCTGATGCATTGTTTTGATACTCACAGGCAAAGATTTGGAAGGTTCCAGTGAGGAAGAAGCGTCCACCCTTCTGGAGGGTAAAGAGCTGGCAGAAAAACAGGAAGAGTGACAGGAAGCTGAAGATGATGGACAGGATCATGAGAGCCTGGACTGCCTGAATCCATACTGAAAGGAAAATAGACAGGAAATAAATATTTACCTAAGACATTCTTTACCATGGAAAATATCTCTAAGACCTCACAGAAAGTACAATTTGACATGTTTATTAAATAAAGAGACTAGGATTACCATATACTGCGGTTGGACCTTTGACGCAAAACTATACGAGTTATGAATGTTGATTTTGAGCACGACTTTTCTTCTATTTAAAGACGAGGCTTCTAGACGCAAAATACTTTAAATATCAAACCAGATCAACAAAAAATACAACCAAATAAACATGTTCAATCTATCTGAGACAAAACATTCGAGACAAATGTTTTAAAAAGAGCTTAAAGTCTGTCATCCTGCCAAAACATTATTCTTTTTTATTTTATTTTTCTTCCTGGAGCACTTCACAAATGGGAGTATCCCATTTCTACAAGCTCTGGGCACTTAAAACGATGCCGGCTCTCTAAATATTGATCGTCTGCTCATCCTGCAGCCAGAGAAATATAAACGAGGACCGGTAACCCTCCTCACTTCTTTGACTTGATGGCTTTTAAAGCTCTACATCCCATCCAGCTATCATTTACACCACCCTGCATTAGATGCACAGCACGGTTCTCATATGGGAATTTATTTGGGTGGGAAGACTTGTTGTGCTTTGTGTTTCCTGAATTCCAGGAAATGCATTTTTGAGGCCTCGTAGGCCTCATGCTAGCAACACAGCAAATGATAATCTAGCTTCAAGTGAAAAGTCACTGCTCTACCATGTGGGACTGGTGCAAAAAATGTGACTCAGAAAATCCTGCTGTAGTACTGTGGCACACCTTTCTACCCAAGTGCAATAAGAAGCACCAGGCTACACCCAACATGCTAGCTAGACTGGTTTTAATAGAACTTATGTGTAACAATTAAAAACTAGGCTAAGACGATGTACACACACAAGAGTCAGCAAGACAAATATTATTATTATAATATCGTTATCATTATCATCATTATCAACATCATCATCATCATCATTCATTTGCCGAACCTTTTACTCCCATTACCGCAACAAGGAGGCTGGAGCCTATCCCAACTGACACTGGGCGAAGACGTGGTACGCCCTGACCAGCGCAGGTCCAACACACACAACCATTCACACTCAGAACTCATGTGCATGCAAGCATGGGAAGAACGTGCAAACTCCACACACCTTCGCTGTGCCCAGGACTCGAACCCAGGACCTTGCTGTGAGCTGGACATACTAAGCACTATTTCATTGTGCTTCCCATAATATTGTACTATGAAAGCTATTAGTTTGCTTATTTGGAAGATTTCAGAGTAATAGGCACTCCATGAATCAGCACACTTACAGCAATTGCATTAGCTTCTCCTAACTATTTTCTAAGTATAAACACTGACATGCTGCTGAGTCAAGTCCAAAATTTAAAAGTGATTTAAATATAAAGAATTTGAAACCTATTTATATTGCATGAATGTACGTATTTAACGTTAATAAAACAATTTGAACTTGTTAATGAATCTTGCTAATATAAGCTGGGTAATTATATTGCTTTGATAACGTTACCCATAGCAGTGGTAGTATATAGATTTAAGCACTGCCTAAAAACTGAGGTCCTGATAGATGTCTCTTGATAGGTGTCTGAAACTGTCTTGCTTTTTTATTTCTGCTTACATTTGTATCACCTATCTTGTTAGTTTAATTATCCGTTTAATGAGTTCATGTTCTGTCATGCTTCTGATTTCGGCATTTACTCCATGAACATTTATTTACCTGTACGCCTATACACCTGAGCAAGATTGTATGTTGGTTTTGTTTTATTATCCTGCGCAAGTCTGAGCACTTATTAATAAATCTGTTAATAAATACTAATAAATTAATAAATCTGCTTTTGTATTGCTGCCCGTTGTCATTCAGGTCAACAACACACAGCCAGTCAAAATCAACTCAGTGATGCGGCAGCCTTATTGGGTTTTCTGTGGTGGGCACATGTGGACACCGGACAGGACACGGGGCAACCATTCAAGTCATATTTGTTTATTACTTGAAGATGATAGAGTATTTCTCACAACAATTAGGTTCTGACTCTATAAGTATGTATGTTGGAAAAGTCTAAACATCTATATATTCCACACTGGTTTCTTGAAAAATGTTTTTGTATTTTAGGACATGGTTATAAGAGACTTATCCCTAATTTTGTATGTTTAAAAAAAAAAAAAAAAAAAAAAACAGTTCTGTCACCAATATTAAGATTGCCCAAAAATTATTTATTTATCTGCCAATGATGGCAGTCTTTTTGCCAATGCAGTTTGGCAGTTTTAAGTCCTGAAACCAATTCTACTGAAACCTTGTATTTCCGTGATCTTTAACAGATGGACTTGGTTCAAATCGGACTCTGTCTCACTTGTACCCTTCCTGCAGTAATTCCAATTCAAGTTTAAATCAGAGGACGGTAACTTCCCATTTTAGGTCTCAGTTCCTGTAATGGTTTCTCCCTGATGATTTCCGTGGTCTTTTTCTGAGCAACTGTCACCATCGGCTCTCTTAATAAACACCTAGACCAGACTTTTCTATTATCGTGAAACGTGCTATCAAATAAATTGAAAGGGAAGGTTAGGATAAAGAGTACATCATAATGAACATAAAACTATGCCATTATTATCACTGACTTCCCTTTTGTACTTTTACTATTTGTTCCCTATATTCGAGTATAACTTGGCAGTGGTATGCACTATGCCAAGACTTTTTAGCATGTCTATTTCTTGTCTAAGGGTCATGCATGTGGTTTCAGGTTCCTGCATCTCTCTTTCACCCTCATACCAGGATCCTAACACCTCTACTAATGCAACATACGCCATCTACTGCATACCGTAACTGTATTCTGTACAGAATGAGCTTCAGAGATGAAGAACTTTGCGTTGGAGAAATCGCTTGGATGTGTGCATCCTTGTCAGAATATTCTGTAGGCACATCCAACAGGTGATAAACAGAACCAGTTGATCACACTACTTGCTATAGATTACATACGCGTCCACATAAAGCAATAAACACAAATGTGTTGTGGTGCGGGATTTAGATCAGAGCAAACGCAATACAGCACCATCACCTAAAAATAACAAGCTATTCCCTCAGAAGCAAAATAACCTTGTTAGCAATGACTGATCCCTTTCAGTCCCTAGTCACGACATAGAACAAAAGACAGGTGCATTCATTTACATGCGTAGACCCTTAACCCTTTGTTAACCAAGTCCCTTTCTAATTGTGATAAAATTATTTCCATAGGCAGAACTGTTGATTTTGAGACAATATTTAAAAAAAATTTAAAAAAAATTCTTTTTTTAAATTCTAGGCTGTTAACCCTTTCACTTCGTGAAGCAGATATGCTATGCTGGTTAATAGAGGGTTAAAGGGGCGGGGTGTCATTTTTAAAAGTCTCCATTGCCTGTGTTGTGAATCTCTTCCCTTCCCTTTTCTGAACTGGCCACACCCTGTGTACCGACGTTACAGTAGGTAAGCATTGTGACCGGGCTCTTCGAGAAAATAGGTTAGAGGAGACAATAACAGTAAGGCGTATTTCAGGGCCAGAAAAAATATCAATTTGAGCCTAAAACCACAGAATGTAGGCACGACGGTGCTGTTGTGGTCAAAGACACCCCAACCCCCCATCCCAGTGTGTTTGGGTGTGTGTAAATTTACTGTAATGATTTACAGTCTGGTCGTTGAATTTCACCTCTACACCGATGAGTTCTATTTTGAGTCTGGCTCTTCTCAAGGGTTCTTTGTCTAGTTTATTAGGGATCTTAATCTGCAACCAGAGTTCTCCAAGTTTAATTATGGCAAACTCTGTTCTTAAAAGCACACAAAAAGAAATACTTTACATTATAATTTTAATATATTTTTAGACTTTTAATAACATAATTAGCCTTTTAAAATATTTTTATACTCTACTTTAAAACAATTATTTATTGAGAATATTTTAAGATGACTATTTATTTTATGATATGCATCCATCTATATATCCATCTGTCAGTTTGTCTATCTATCTATCTATCTATCTATCTATCTATCTATCTATCTATCTATCTATCTATCTATCTATCTA
>JBCNYH010000021.1:43007072-43021172 GCA_039654325.1 Tandanus tandanus | reverse complement strand
CACATTAATGTTGCTGAGCCTCGACCGGACCAACTGGAGCAACAATGCCATGGAGATTACATGCTGTGATCAAGGCTCCCCAGAAAAATATTACAGTGTGCAACACTAGTGTCTAGTGCAACCTATCTCAACCGACTCTGGGCAAAAGCAGGGTGCACCCTGAACAGCTCACCAGTCCATCACAGGGTCAGCACACACTCAACCATTCATACCCACATTTTACATTTATGGCATTTGGCAGAGGGACATACATTCATAATTTTTACACAACTGAGCAGTTGAGGGTTAAGGGCCTTGCTCAACGACCCAACAGTGGCAGCTTGGTGTTACTGGGGCTTGAACCGCCAACCTTCAGATCAGTAACCCAGAGACTTAACTACTGAGCCACCACTGCCCCTGCACTTACCTCGGGGCAACAGCCAATTAGCCTAAAGAACATGTTTCTGGATGGAGGGAGGAAACCGGAGTACCTAGAAGAAACTTAAACAAGCATGGGGAGAAATGCATACTCCACGCAGAAACACTCAAGACAGGGAATCGAACCAAGGATCTTCTTCCTGTACGGTGGATGTGCTAACCACTATGCCATTGTTCTGCCATACTCAATCGTGTTTGGTCAATAACAGTATTCTGCAGTCTGGTATTTCTTTATAACAGACTGTTGCTAAGAATAACAGGCAGTTGCTATGGACTGTACATTATCCCTTACATAACATTCATTCATCCATTCATTGATTTTCTAAGCTGTTTAATCTTAATTAGGGTCATGGGGAGGCTGGAGCCCATTTCAGCCGACTCTGGCCGAGGGAGGGGTACACCCTGGACAGCTCGCCAGGCTATCAGAGGGCCAACACCTGGGGCAATTTGGAACCGCCAGTTAGCCTACTGTGCATGTTTCTGGACTGTGGGAGGAAACCGGAGTGCCCGGAGGAAATCCACGCTAGCACGGGGAGAACATGCAAACTCCACACAGAAACGCCCCGAGCCCAGGAATCAAACGCAGGCCTTCCTGCTGTGAAGCAGACGTGCTATCCACTGTGTGACCGTGCCGCCCCCTTACATAACAGCATTCCCCAAAGTATTTTATTCCTCTTATACCACAGCAATTTTCCAACTATTCTTTTTTTTTTTTGAGTGAAGAATGAAATGAAACGCTTTTTATAGTTAGACATAATGTTGTAGAACATCCACAAAAAAAGTTCGTTCCTGTTATCAGAGGGCCACATACATGCCTTTTGGCTGTGGGAGGAAACTGAGGCATTCATGATTCTGAAATATAAAAACCACACAGGCACGGGGAGAACACCACACAAAAAGGCCCCAATCAACCACGAGGTTTAAACACAGAACTTTCTTGCACTGAGGCAACTGTACTAACCACTATACCACCATGGATACCACTGTATACTCATGAAAACAAACAACAACAAGAAATCTCTTCAGCACATCAACAATTGCAGTCATTCATTAATTATCTTTAATCCCAGCTGACTCGAGGCAAAAGGCAGTGTAAACCCTGAACAGCTCGCCAGTGAACACAGACAGAAACAACCATTCACACTCACATTCACACCCAGGGGCAATCCAGAATAGCCAATTAGCCTAATGGGCATGTGTTTGGACTGTGAGAGGAAACCCCGGAGCTTCTTGCTGTGAGGTGAAAGCCCTAACCACTATGTAGCCGTGCCTTTAAAAATTACAGTCATAGAGCAAATTCATTTATACTGTATTAATCCCGCACGAAAAATTTTGCCTCTGCATTTAACCCATCTAAAGTGAGCACACACACACACACACACACTCGGAGCAGTGGGCTTCCACACACTGCAGCGCTCAGAGAGCAGTTGGTGGTTAGGTGCCTTGCTCAAGGGCACTTCAGCCATGAATGTGGAGGAAGGGAAGGTGCAGCTCACTCCTCCCACCACCACACATCTTTCCTTCTGGTTTGGGAATCGAACCAGCGACCTTTCGGTCCCAAAGCTGCTCCTCTAACCATTAGGCCACGGCTGCCATGCTTTGAACGTAAACCCTAATTTCTCTTCACTCAAAGAAAACAGTCTATAGCATGTGTAGGAGTGTGACAGCATTGCGTTTGTTATCGTGTTTGAAGTGTGTGGTCTGTGGTGTTGAGACACATGCCCATGTCATCACAGCAGATGAAGGACAGGAGCTTATCAGGGGGGGATTTACAAGATGTGTTAGGACACAAGCATTAAGCTCACACCACACCATGCCAACATTCCCCAACACCAGTAAAACCAAATGCTCGGTGTGATAGATCTGTGTGTGGTGGCTTAAACACTGACAGTTTCAATGCTCCTAAACCTGAACTCATAAATTAGCCTGAGGATAGAAAATGGTGAGGTTTCCATTGCTGTTCACATGTAAACATTAAAAGCTGCAATGTACTCAATCGTCCTATGTCTTCTTACAAATCATAAGATGAGCACATGGGTAATTTAACCAGTACCCATATAGCGGCCGGTGGTGTAGTGGTGGTTCAGGTGCTAGGCTCATGATCAAGAGGTCATGGGTTTGACTCCCTGTTAGACCCCCACCGTGCTAAAACCCCTGGGCAAGTTAGCCTCTGTCCACCCAATATAAATGGGTACCAGTAAAAATACTGAGAAGGTAAACTGCGATGGACTAGGGTCCCCACCCAAAAGGTAAAAAAAATGGGGGATAAGCTCCAGCCTGATGAGCCAGTAGGCTCTGGTGTAAAAGCCCAACAGACTTTACCCATATAGGGCCTATTTGCCTCATTATCCATGCTGTACTGCAAAGGTACCTAGCACTCTATGAGTGCCCCTCTAGTTTTTTTTCATGATTTTGTAATAAACAAACAAATAAAGCATGAGCAAGTTGGAAGGAGTGGTTCATACAATCATCTCACATCCTGGCTGGTCATAAAGAGGACTACTGACTCTTTTCATGTTTGTACACAGAGCATGTGTCCAACCCATCATTGTCACTTACTGCTCAGTACATACAGTGCTCACACTGAAACGCAGTAACAATTTAGATTGCTAATCAACTTGATTGTGAACAACCCACACCCATAGCAAGGCAAGACAAAGTCCGAAACAGGCTGAACTTTGATCATTTAACTGTAAACAGTGTGATGAATCAGTGATTTTTCTGAGAACACTTGGCAACAGCAACCACGCATTATCATTCCATACTGTTTTCTTTTTCTTTTTTCTTTTTTTTCTCTTTTTAATATAGAATTTTGGGTTAAAATTAAGGATAAGTTAAGGATTTTTACTCTCTTAAAGAGTTTCTAAGTAAAACATGTACAGCATTTGGCAGACACCCTTATCTAGAGCAACTTACATTTTTATCTCACTTATACATCTGAGCAGCTGCGGGTTAAGGGCCCAACAGTGCCAGTTCGGTGGTACTGGGGCTTGAACCACCAACCATCTGATCAGTAACCCATAGCCTTAACCACTGAGCTACCACTGCCCAGTGAGCTACTGCTGAAACTGTTTCGTGATCATCCAAACTGACAAATTAAGTATGACGCTACACATGGTACAGGACCAACCTCTTAACTTACTATCAAAAATGTATTTTACAACATTTATTGATGAAAAATGTAAATAATAATCATTATATAATAGAACAGGTCCTGGGTTTGAGTCCTGGGTTCAGGCATTTCTGTGTGGAGTTTGCATGTTCTCGCTATGCTTACATGTGTTTCCTCCTGGAAACTCTGGTTTCCTCCCACAGTCCAAACACACGCATGTTAGGCTAACTGGCTGTTCCAAATTGCCCGTAGATGTCAGTGTGAATGTGAATGGTTTTGTGTGTGTGTGTGTGTGTGTGTGTGTGTGTGTGTGTGTGTGTGTGTGTGTGTGTGATGCCCTGCGATGGCCTGGCGAGCTGTCCAGGGTGCACCCCACACTCGCCCAGAGTTGGCTGAGATGGGCGCCAGCCTCCCCACAACCCTAATTAGGAATAAGTGACTTAGAAAATGAATGAATGAATGAATGAATGAATAATACAAATGTTTGAAATCAGTCAGTACGTTCAGCTTTCTAGTAGCATTTCCCCCCTAACCTATTTAAGTGAATAATAAAAGGATGTTAACATTCTATTTTCATATCAGTAACATAAATTAATAAATTAAATGTGTTGACTCCAGTGTCATTGAAGAGATCCCAGTGTGGTCCTTGTGGATGTGTAAAGTTGGTCTATGTGGAACAACTGTAAGCTGTTTGACTGCTTGTGCTTAATGTTTGTTTTTTTCCCTGTTGCCTCGATGTGCATCCTCATGCCTGTCAGCATATTTTCATTACACTTGTAGAGTACACACATCCCTGAGAGCAACACACGCTAAACACTCATCACTTTCACAGCCGTCATTCCAACTTCAGAGCTGTAGACTCAACTTTAACCCAGTTCACAGGCAGACTCTTAGGAATGTTCTCTTTTATAGGAATTTCACACAGAAAGCTGTGTAAATGGGATGCATTAGGATATATTAAATAAATAACACATTCAGTAAATTATATTTTGAGCTGTATAACTTTAATGCAATACTTGCCCAATACCTTAATTTACCAGTTTTGTTCATTCTTACAAATCAAGCTTAATTTAATCAACACTGATCAACACTGATCCAAGACTGAACCATGCTAGTTTAAAGATAAGGTTGATCTCAACCAATCATCATCCATGCCCTTGCATGCCATTGGCAAAGAGGCTTAAGATGTTTGTCAAATGTGACCCGCTCCAGTATAATACGGATTAAGTCACAAGGTTGTGTTTTGAGTAAGAGTCAAAGTTAGTTGAAGATGGCGTAGCTGGAATAAAATGCGATATCGCCCAAAATACATCCTTCAAAGCAAAATCTTCAACATGACCAAGTTCGAATATCCATAAACACAATCTATCCATGATAAAAATTCTTGTTTAAGAAAGGGTTCCATATCCACGTTGTTGTGAAACAATAGAAATATCCACTTATGCTGCTGATTTTCAATTCTCTTTTGTGGTTGCTCAGGGTATTTCCTTATTCTCTATATTCACTACCAGAATCCTCTCCCTACTTATAGAGTCCCAGAAGGATTCCCCCAATCATATAACGCTAAACCAACGAGAAGCCTCAAAACAGACATGACTCGGTGTAAATAGAGCTCATCTGTTGCTAGGAAGACGCTAGTACGATGGCGCTGATTGGTCGAGAGCCGGACTTGTTTAGTTTATGGATGTTGGGGAGTTTCGGATGCGGACATTCAGAAACTGGTTCTGTAACTGTAATTACTATTTTCTCAAAAGTAGCATTTCATGATTAGCGACAAACAAAGTGATGTAGCTCAGTCCATTTTCATGCTCATGTATTATACCTGAAGCAAATTCAATTCTCTTCCCAAATATATGAATATCCCAGTATGTCAAATTTCCTACTTAAACCGTATTGTGCTGGAGCGGGTCACAAATGCTAGAAATTTGTCAGTAATGAGAAAATTAAAACAAAATGAGGCTAAATTTGTGTAGTCTGATGCTAGCATGCATAGCACACCACCCACTGTCTTTATTTTCCTTGCAAGAGGGTTAAGTCTTCAGTAAACAAAACTTTTAGGTCTTTCAGGTCCCTTCAGAAGCATCAGAGCCATAACTCACACCCTGTAAACCCTCAGGAAACACTCGAGGATAGTGTGTGCTAGCATTCTGGTACACCACGCTTTCCATTCTTGAGAAATGCATCATATTTCCTGTGGTTTCCCTGGAGAAAGATCTAAAAATAAACACAGAAGAAGGGTATAAAAACCCCTTGAGTCATACGAGACTGATTCAGCAGAAGAAAAACATCAGACACGGTACTCTCTGACTTAAAATAAAGACTTTATAAGAACAGTACAAATCACATGAATCTCTGAGAGATCCTAGACAGTTCCATTCTCTGTGGTCGTCCCTCAGACATGCGGTATCACATGCTGGCTTTTCAATTCCAGAAATTCCCTTTTACTTATTGTTCTGCTCTGGACAAGTTTCCCACATGAATGCCAACAATTTGTGCGTTATTGTTCGCTGTGTACAAGCCACTCAACTGAGAAGTGTCACAACTCCTCTCTTATCTGAAGCAATGATGCACAACATAGTGTGACTTGTTAAATGAATTTGAATCCAGTATAACTGAGATTGCAGGATTAACAAGAGACGCAGTTGAAGTGACTTTTTATAGCATGCTAAATTTTTTTTCATTTGAACTTACGATGATCGACAGTCTGCCGTTGGAGCTTCTTATCAGTGTTGCTTCAGACTTCCTGTTTTAAAACTATACATAGCTGTCTTGTGGCTATGAGGCTAAGTTTATAACTTAAAAAAAAACAACAACAGTCAGGCTGTGTATCTTTTTTCTTAATGTACAGTATAATGCGGGGTTTCTCAGACGTTTGGGACCCCTTTGACTGTAAAATAAATTCCACTGTCTGCTTTAGTTCATGTAATCCATCTGTAACATGTTGGGATGGTTATTCAAATGATATCAATTCAGTTCAATTCAGTTTTATTTGTATAGCACTTTTTACATTGTCACAAAGCAGCTTTACATAGTAAAAGCAAATTTGATATTGAATTTAAATATTTCTCTATAAACCCTACACAAATATACTACACTGCACAAGTATATCAAAAATACTTCTTACTCTCGCACTTATTTGCTGAGCCACTTAATCCCATTAGGGTCACGCGGTGGCTGGAGCCTACGTCAGCTGACACTGGACGAAGACAGTGTACGCCCTGAACAGCTTACCAGACCATCACAAGGCCAACACACACACCATTCACACTCAACCTAGGTGAGATTTGGGACAGTCAATTATCCTAATGTGCATGTCTTTGGACTATAGGAGGAAACCGGAGTACCCATATGAAACCCATGCAAACTCCACACAGAAACGCCCGAGCCTGGGACTCAAACCCAGGCCCTTCTTGATGTAAGGCAAACATGTTAACCACTATGCTACTGCGCAGCTCTCAAATATATTGGGTCAATTTACTGGAATAATAGAAATTGTTTTATTATTAAACACATTAGCTCCAAGCTGAGATTATTTATACGCTACTGAGATGTGGATTAATTCCATTCAATGTTAAACTGGCTGGGCGGCATGGGTTTCTCGGGTTTGATTCCTGGGCTCGGGGTGTTTCTGTGTGGAGTTTGCATGTTCTCCCAGTGCTTGTGTGTGGTTCCTCTGGGTACTCCAGTTTCCTCACACAGTCCAAAAACATGCACAGTAGGCCAATTGACGGTTCCTAATTGCCCCTAGGTGTGAAAGTGTGTGAGAATGGTTGTATGTGTGTTGGCTCTGCAGTGGTCTGGCGAGCTGTACAGGGTGTACCTTGCCTTCACCCAGGGTCGGCTGAGATGGGCCACAGCCTTCCCGCGACCCTAATTAGGATTAATGAAAGTGAATGAATGAATGAATGAAAATTGGCTAAGGACAAAAGAAATGTAAACTTCATGTAATATAGTATATATATAGTAGTATAAACTTTAATATATTACTTGGACAGTGATTGATAGATAGATAAATAAATAAATAAATAACTCAAATTCATCCATGTTATAATAAATTAAACTTAAATAACGTCAAATTAACTCCATTGAGCCAAGGTAGTTTATTATTAATCCTCAATTATTAAATCAATGTTCAAACTAAATTGTTACTATTGATACAGCTGTTGCCTCAGAAGTGACAGTTCTCAATTTTTACATACAGGGACAGCGCCCCTGTATGTAAAAAAAATAAAATAAAATAAAAAACTTTTTGAGGAACTACTATCACTTTAAGGAAGACAGTTGGACTCGGGATAATGTGAAATATTTCACATATTTTATTGCTATTATATATTGAATCTATTACAATATATGCACCAATGCAAAAGAAAACCAGTCCACCACGGCTAACAATATAATAATAATATAATTTTAATACCTTCGCTAACAACATGATTTTGCTAATCCTTATCATGGAAAACTAAAATTACTTCAGTTACAGACTAAACTCATAAAAAATAAATATGTACAGGATAGTGAAAATGTGTAAATTTGTACATGTTTGAGGATAGAGAAGAAAATCTTCCAAGAAGAACAAAATAACACAAGGGGAACTGAAATCGGAACCCGCATACATCATTAGGTTGTGGGGGAATTTGTCTGTGATCTACTGACATACTTTCTTATAAAGATAAAATGAGTTTCCTTTATTGTCAATCCAAAGAGCACAATGAAATTAGCTGTGAGTAGAAGCTTCCCACACCTGTGAGGGTTAATAGGGGGTAAATGAGGAACAGCTTGCACCTGTGCATTGTTAGTGTGAGCCTATTTATGTGCTGGGTTTTGCTCACGGCCGGTTTGGATTGTAGAGGGACGTGGTATAATGTGGTGGAGTGATACGGCATAATTGCTATCTTAAAGGTTTTTTTTATTTTATTATTATTCTTTGTGTGTGTCAGGCTTATAAAGAAACTTTGATTGTAAATTACAGCTCCATAATTTTGTTTCTAATTGTGCAGGGCATTAAGATGTGGGTAGATCCAACTATTCCATGGAAGTTATATTCAACATTTTTATTTGTGGATCACCTTATCACAAGCCAGTTTCATGGTTGTGGTGATGGTGATGTACATTTCACACTGCAGAAATGACATCTTGGCAAGTTAAACTATCTGAAATATAACTGATGTGATTTAGCGTTTCCTATTAGATTGCAATAAAACTGATCTGAGATCATGAAACTTATTCAAGACTTCTTGCTAAGACAGATGGTCTGTCCATAGAGCAAGATAATTTCACTTGTACAGAGTTATGTTCTCCTCAAGTGTAATGTTTATTGCTTATGTTTTAGTTAATCCTTTTTGTAGTGCAGCGAAACTCTAAATCTTGAGTTTATGTAACCCAAAGTTTATGCTATTACAAATGAGCAAGTTCGATGTGAAGACTCTGATGATTCTCCTGTGATGAAGAATAATCCCATTCTGGTTAAAAAGGTGCTGTAGTCAGGAAATTCCATAAAGTGTTGAAACTGTCCACTGATTTCCCAGGAGTTGTAGAGTCCAAGACTGTGTGGCAATTGTAGACCTAAGCTACAGTAGCAAAACTATAACAACTGCAGTCCAAAGTTATCGTCATCGTTTCTAAGCATGACTTTGGACTCTAGGTTGAGGTGGAGCTATTTTCGACAGGAGCAAAGTGATGACTAGGCAGATTTGAAGAGAAGGAGGCATCACTGGTATCAGAGGAGAAGCATGTGTATCTTAAAGTGTTAAAGAAAATGCATTATCACACACTGGACGAAAGTTCTAGCTTCCCATTAAATCATGGGTGTGATGCAGGTTGTGAGTGAAGAAAAGTATATAAATAAGTGAAATTGACTGGTTGACACTGATTGACATTATTGGTGTAAATAATTTCACAGAGCATTGAATTTGTGTCCAGATTCAATGCTCTGTGAAATTGAAGTAGAAATGAAGTAATGACTCAACTCAAAGCAGCTAGCAGATAGTCGGTTTAGCCTGCTTGTCTGCTACCTGGCATTGTATCTGTCATGTCACAGATTGACTACGCCTGGTCTGACAATATGGGCTGAAAGAAAAGAACAGCACATTTCCTACTCCAATTATCTTTAAATCCCTCATTGTTCACAAACACTGTGCGGACGCACAGCAGTTATATGACTTAATGTTATTGTAATGGATACATGGGTACACTATATATATATATTTATTTATTTTAATGATCGTTAGCACCCAGCAGTATTTACGAACATTTATTCCATTATTACTTATGTTGGAAACAGTTACTGCACAGTTTTTTTTTTTTTTTTGTTTTTTTTTTCCATGTCCAAATATGAAAACAGTCAACTGTTTTTGTGTATCACTGGAGGCAAATAATTCTTTTTATTTTTTATCAGTCACACCCTCATTTTTCAATCAAGTCATGTAAACGATCTCGCCGTTTTGAGTATCAGTGTTCAAGGCATAATAAAGTTTAATACATTTCTAAATGAAAGCAGTGACTCAGCCAAGGCGGTGTCTCTATCTGTTTGCTAAAGCTCTTCGTTTCCAGGTGTCAAATATAAAAGACTGTCAAAAGTCAAATAAAAAATATGCGCACTTGTTTTCCTGAAAGTTAATCATTTTTCTCAACCCTGCACCATGTTGAAGTGTTCCATGTGAAAACTTTACGGTTATAGAGTTTCTACTATCAACATTGTTTAAAAGTCAACATTTATGCAGCTAACAAACATGCAAAAAGTGGCAAGATATGGCTGTGTCTATTGTAGTGCTAACTGCTAACATTAGCAGATCATTCTACACATTTCTATCCTTTCACAGATGAGAGGTTTGTGGGAGGAAACCGGAGTACCTGAAGGAAACCCACGCAAACACACGTAGAACATGCAAAGAAATGCCTTTGGCGAGCCCGGGACTCAAACCCAGGACCTTCTGGCTGTGAGGTGGACATGCTAAGCACTACACCACTGTGGCGCTCATTTTAGGGGGAGGGGAGGGGAGGGGGGGGGGGGGATTTCTTTCCTCATATTCATTTAACCATTATTCCTACATTAACCATGTTGCTACAGACTACCTGCTCATAGTGGTGGTATGTAATTTTGTATCTATACTCCGGAAAAGCCAGCTCCTTAAGTTCGTCTGTACACTCTGATCGAATAGATGC
This sequence comes from Tandanus tandanus, assembly GCA_039654325.1. NCBI lineage: Eukaryota > Metazoa > Chordata > Actinopteri > Siluriformes > Plotosidae > Tandanus > Tandanus tandanus. The sequence goes on along the minus strand of JBCNYH010000021.1, from coordinate 43,010,482 downwards.
ACTTCTACAGCATTAACCTTCATATTAAGACCACCTTTATTTCCAGTCTGATCGTCATCTTGTAGGTTGCTAACTAGCTGAGCGGGATATTTTGTGACCACATCATGCAGATAGCTGCAGTGCATTCTGGGATTTTAAGCTTTCCATTTTCTGTCTTAACTACTTCTGCATCCGTTATTTATTTGTTTGGAGGGGCTGGGGTGACAACAGAAAAAAAAATGACCATGATGTAGTTTCACTAGCGATAGTAGCCAACATCCAAAACCTTCTCAGGAAATCGACAAGACCAACCAACAAATTAGCATCAGAACTAGTTTTAGATTTTCCTTTCATGATCTCTCAATCTGATTCAGAGTTACGTCTGTATTCTATAACAGACTCACATTCTGTTAAAAATAAACTGTAGATATGTGAAGCCTCTAGCGAGGATTCCAGAGGCGACTGAGGTCGAGAGCAGAGGGCGAAGGCCAACCATTTGTGTTCACTTCATTACATGTTTTGCAGGAGACAGAAACACATGCACACATCTCCATGTAAACCGTCAGCCATGTTGACTCGGTGAGGGGAGCAAGGTATTACTATGTATCTCTCAACACATCTAATCATGAAGTGGTGAGAGGTTTTGATGCACGGACCACGTGACGCGAGAGCAGAGGCAGTTCCAGTCTGGAATGTGCTGCTGTAGGATGTAGGAATAGCAGAGAGACGGAGGCAGACTGTGGTCAGGGGAAATGAACAAAGACCTGTCTTCTTTGTTAGATCTCCGTTTTATCATTCGTTTAATTACAAAATAAAAACAAAAAGTGTATTGCTGTGAACTGTATGCTCATATATTTTTTTCTCCACTGTAAATAAAAACCTGTGAGTGACAATTTAAATGTACGCACGTATTCTTCCCTTAAAAGCAATCATTCTGACAAGTTTGGCGAATTCACTTATTTATACATTTCATTCTTTCTTTGTTTCTTTCTTCTTTTTTTTTTTTTATAAAGGCATCCCTCACAGTAAACTTTGTAAATTCAATAAAATTAATAAACTCATTCATTTTTATTTTAGGGCAGCACGTTGGCATAGTGTTTAGCACGTCCGCCTCACAGCAAGAAGGACTGGGTTCGATTCCCAGCTCTGGCATTTCTGTGTGAGGTTTGCATGTTCTCCACGTGCTTGCGTGGGTTTCCTCCGGGTACTCCGGTTTCCTCCCACAGTCCAAAAACATGCACAGTAGGCTAATTGGCTGTTCCAAATTGCCCCTAGGTGCGAGTGCGGGTGTGAATGGTTGTGTGTGTTTTGCCCTGCGATGGCCTGGCGAGCTGTCCAGGGTGTACCCCGCTTAAGTTTAAGCAACAGTACCACTAAGCAAGGCCCTTAAACCTCACCTGCTAAGTTGTATAAACATGTTGGTTGCTCTGGATGAGGGCTTTGTCATGTTTTTTTGTATGGTTTGCCAAATGCCATAAATGTAAATGTTCATGTGTCAACCTGTATTTGAACTGGCGATTTCCAGGATGATGATGATGGTGATGGTGATGATGATGATGATAGCACCCCTCTGGAGCCCCCTGGAAGCAATTTTTAGGTGAACCTTTTCATATTTATTTTAAATGTGGCTCTGTGAATGTATCTCTTGGGCTTGCTGTTGTTTTGATGTAGCAATAAGATGCTGTTGCAATACAGATACAACTGAAAAAGTGCAAGATTTTTAAACTAAATATGTGAAAGTGATAAAAGGCATGGGGAAATGGAAGAATGGATTTTCTCAATATAAAGGTTTTCATTTAAGTCTTGCGTTGTTTCTGCCACTAAACCACAAGATGACCGTGAAAAGCATGCAAGTGACACAGAAATTAATTTGTGAAACGTCCAACTTTCAGAATGCTTCAGCCACAGTTACGGACTGAATTGATGGCGCCTGTAAAAGAAAGTCTCTTAAAGTCAGAGAGCAAGACCAAGCCCTTTATTGTAAAAACAAAAAAAAAAGTGTCACATTTTTAAGTCACGATCCTGGAAAACAATAAGTCCTATTTGTATTGAGCAAATTCAGCTTGAACTCAAAGGTCAGAACTGAGAGGAGCTGGAGTTTATTAGAGGAGGTTTTATTTCTAAACATCTATGAAAAGCAACCCTCCAAACATCACTTCTTTTATTGATGAAATATTTTTCCGATGGAATTTGAAGGGTTAATCAACAACCTTAATCTTGTTCATTTTTTCCTTTAGAAGTGTAATACTAAAAATAAATGAATAAATAAATAAATAAAAAAACAAACTTAGGTGTAACACAGAAGCCGTTTTACAGCTTGTTCTTGTTTTAAAAGCATGTTTCCGTTTACTCATCAGAAATAAAGAGCCAATAACAATTTAAAAAAGGCATGACTCAGTGTGAATATATATGCTGTGTGTAATTTCATTAAAAAAAAATTAGCTTTGGTACAGTTCAATTTAGTGACTTTATACCCCTTTAGCAAACTCACTCACTGACTCATTTGCCTATTAGGGTCATGGGGAGGCTGGGGTCTATCTCAGCCAACAGTGGGTGGAGTACACCCTGAACAGCTCGCCAGATAATCACAGTGTACCGCACTCAAACTCACATCTAGGCCAATTTGGAACAGCCTGTTTTTTTACTGTGTGATGAAACCGGCGTACCCGGAGAAAGCGCATGCAAGCATGGAGAGAACACGCAAACTCCACACAGAAATGCCGAGCCGGGGATCTGAACCCAGGACCTTCTTGCTGTGAGGTGGACATTCTAACACTATGCCCCCCCTTTTAGCAAGTTCAGTATGACTCCCATCACAGTTGATGCATATACAGGTTTGCTGGACTACACTGTAATCGAAGTACGCTTTTGTAAAATTCAATGGTCACAATAACCAATCATTGATAATCATTATTTCTAGTGAGCAGTCACTGACCACCATTGTTCCCAAACAGCAATCATTATTATTTCTAGCGAACAATCACTGATCGTTGTTTCTAGTGACCAATCACTGACTACCATTGTTTCCCCAATAACATATCACTGCGCCCCATTGTTCACAAAGACCAATCACCAGTGCGCCCAACAACCAATCACTAATCACTACTGTGCTAAAAAATTGTCACTGATCCTCAGTGTTCTCAATGACTAATCAGCTGATCCATGTTTTTTTCTCTGATCACGGTTGTTTACTGCAACTATGCACCATTCAACAATGTTCACAACAACCAATCATTGCGCACTATTGTTTTCCAGTCCTAATCATTCTTTGCTACCGCTGTTATTTTATCTTATTTTTATATATATATATATATATTTTTTTGGATTTTTTCCCCATTTTTCTCCCTAATTTAGTCCAATTCCCACCCATCAACTTTTTGCCTTCCCTATCACACGACCACCACCGACCAGGGAGGGGCGTAAGCAAGCAC
>JBCNYH010000021.1:42982792-42994266 GCA_039654325.1 Tandanus tandanus | reverse complement strand
ACTTTATGGAGTGGTTCGGTTTTTCCCTCATCAGTTCAAGACGTCGGTGAGAAATGAACCCGACACTGGATGGAAATGAATGTCATGGTGCTTAAGTTTGTTGAAACAATGACATGACGTTTACGTGCTGTAAGCGAGGCTAATAGGGAGCAACAACATATTCGAGTGTGCAAATTTATTATTATTTTTTTTTTTGGGCCAGCCAGTGTATGTGTGTGTATGTATATATATATATATATATATATATGTATATGTATATGCAGCCATGACTGTGTAAATATTGATACTACTACGTTTTCTTTTCTTTGATCACAGATAGGGATCAAACATTTTGTTTTGCAAGCCAAACCAGAAATCAGAAATGTATGTTCTTATGAAGACTGAAATAGTGTACAAGTCCCCGTCACACTTGATTATCCTCTTGCTTTAGGTATGCATGGTTCTGCAAACCTCCACTTGCAAACCTTTTCGGAGCTCCAATTTTAGGCAGTGCCTGAACATTTCTATAATTTTACGACAGGTAAAGGGCCCAGTGAGAGCTGGTGTATAACTAAATAATGAGACACTGAGGAAAAAAATACACTGTACATGAAACAAAGTAGTGCACTACACCTTACTTTAGCATAGTCTGACCAAGCAGCAATGGGGAGAGTATATAAAGTGCCTCATTGATACTGGGAATGGAAATCCACTGGGCTAGGATCTATTTAGGAAGTAATTAGTTACCCCACTTTCTCTAGTGTAGATGAGTTGTTGTTGTTGTGAAGATAAAAATTCAACCGTAGTTATCCGAAGACTATGTGGTAATAGAGTATTAGAGTAAAACTTCTCCTCCTTAGATGTCTGTTCCCTGCACAGTCTAAAAGGAAGTAACCTGATTCCTCAACACTAACCCAGACTTGCTACTCCGATCAGTACGAGACGATGAGGATAAAGAATGCTCTCATAGGCTTTCTCTGTGGTATCTCGTTTCATGTTTGCCTAGTAACAGCTTCCTAGTAACATCTATTTCCAAACACACATACACTGAGTTACCAGTTAATAAAGGCTACCTACGATATATCTATTTCTATTGGTTAAATTTATTATTAATTGTAGCCCATCCACTGCAGTGACCCTGACCGGACGTAATTCTGCACATGCCTGTTATGAATGTACTTATGTATCATGTGCAGATTTCACCAAAACTATTATGACCACTGAGAGATGAAGTAAATGACATTGATTATCTCGTTACAGTGGCACCTGCCAAAGAGATTTTGATGTGCTGGAAGCAGGAAAAATGAGCAAGTGTCAGGATTTGAGTGACTTTGATAACGGCCACATTGTTTTAGCTTAATGATTGGGTTTATTCATGTCCAACAGAGGGTGTTGTTGATTGTTCCTTGTATTCCCAAGCGTAAGGGAAGTCTAGTACATCTGGTCTGATCCTTTCACTTTTCAGGTTTCAACCACAAGTGTGCCCCTGTCCACACAGAAATATAAATAGGTACCAGTAAATACTGGGAAGGTAACCTGTGATGGACTAGCGTCCCATCCGGAAGGAGTTGAACTCTTAGTCTTTTCATGCTACATAAACTGGAATAATCTCCGGCCCGATGAGCCAGTAGTCTCAGGTATAAAAGTCCAACAGGTTTTACCTTTTTTCGCACCTATTATAGAAATGTGTCAGAACACACAGTGCACTGTAGTGTATTGTGTGTATGGGGCTGCCTAACCAAACACCAGTCAGGTGGTTTTAATATTATGGCTGAGTTAGTGTGTAAGCTAAACTTTTTCCACTCATTTACTTATTTGGTGAACCGCTTAATCCTACAAGGGTCACGTGGAGGCTGGATCCTATTTCAGCCAATTCTACACGAAGGCTAGATACACCCTGAACAACTCGCCAGACCATTTCAGGGAAGCGAACAAACACTTACACCAACACTCACACCTAGGGGCAATTTGGAACAGCCAGTTAATCTACTGTGCATGTCTTTGGGCTGTAGTAGGAAACCGGAATACCCAGAGGCAACTCACGCAAGCAAAGAGAGAACATGCAAACTCCACACAAAGAAAGGGACTCGAACCCAGGATCTTCTTGCTTTGAGGCGGACGTTCTAAACACTATTTCACCATGTTATCTCAGAAAGATTGATTCTTTTTTAGATTCTTCCTGTACACATTTAAGGATTTTTCACTGTATAAAATGAATAGAACCACCACATGACGACAGCTGACCAGATTAAAAAAAACAAAAATCAAGAGTGCACCTGCAGTGGCCCCTCGGTTTCAGCAAGCACTCTCTCCAGTCTTCTTTTCACCTCCATTAGCGCCGCTATCTCTGTCATCATGTTATCAATCTCGTGAATCAGCTCAGACCTCCAGAAGCTGATATCATTGAGCCTCTCTCCTAAATTCCTGCTGGTGTTCTCCTGGGTCCTGCGGGTAATCTGTTCTCGATCTTGGATCAACCGGATGGTGTCCTTCCTCAGCCTTTCTGCACTCTTCCTGGAGGACTCCGAATCACGATAGTTGTTCTGGTTGGATTTGTACCAGTCATCGGGTGAATAGCGCGTCATTAGTGCAGTCCTGTTGGATGGATAGAACATAGTCTTGGCCCGAACAAGTTCCAGGTTTTCTCTTTGGGACATGGGGAGGATGGACGGAATAGCACTTCCAATCCTTAGGTACATGTTAGTCCTCCAGTTGGAGTTCTGGTTGGGGGTTACGTTCGGCTGAAGGCTTCTGTAGCTGGACGCTGTTGTGGAGATGGCTGGCAGGAAGTTACTGCTCTTGGGTCGTGTGTATGTGGCCAATTGTGTTGAACCCATCAGCTCCATGTTTGTCAAGCAAAAACAAATCTAGTTTTCATGAAAAAAAACTGAAAAAAAAAAACTGAAAGAAAGTTATATATTTTAATGACAGTTGTTATGGCAAGTTTTTAAGCAACACTGTTTCTATTTCACAAATTTACACTTATATTACAAAGTTAATTGAATGTCCACATAGTAACTCATGGTGCAAAAATTCAAGTAACTGAACTTGTAAAAACCCCTTCAGGCTGTCCTTATATTAAAAACATACAGCTATAGGACATTTTATACATACATATATGCACACATAACCACAAAAAAATACTGTTCAAACCTCACCAGTCACAATTTTGCCGTGTCTTCAGTGTAACCCAGACCCCTCTGTGACTGCACACTGCTACACACCATGGAAAGACTGGCTGACTGGATCCGACAGATAGAACTACCGTAATGCATTAATAATACACAGGTGAGCTTTTCATTGGCACTTGAAGCACACAGGTGGTCGCTACTGGAGATACAATACCAGGGTAAATAAACCTTTACTGTTTAAAAGTCATTGTTGCAGTAGTAAATGTACATATGGGGACTCGTGCAGTGTTGTATTAACTGATGAAGTGTCCCTTTATGTCCAGGCGGATTGAAATTCAACACTGGAGGTTTTGCTAAGTCTCTCTCTCCTTCTTTCTCCGCTTTGGTATATTCCTGTGTTTTACTAGCATATGATTGCCATAGACACAAATTGTTTACTTTAAACTCACTTGTCATAGGATATATGTATGTGTGTGTATATGAAGCCTTGCATTTCTTTTACACACCTGATGCACAAGTCCATCATTTTCTGAACCACCTAATCCTAATTAGGGTCGTGGGGAGGCTGGTGCCCATCTCAGCCGACTGTGGGCGAGGGCAGAGTACACCCTGGACAGCTCGCCAGGCCATCGCAGGGTAGAAACACACTGACGTCAATGCAGCCTCCTCTTTACGAAAGTCAGCAATGGTTCTTCTATATACCTCTCACCAGACAGTGAGAAGTCCTTTGGCAAAAATATGGCTATCTATTCATTCATGACAAGTAGGCCTCTTTTCTAGGCCCCTGGATGTTTATGCTTGACATGGTCATATGATACCCATGATAATTATACATAGGACACAGCTTTAGTGAGTGTGGTTGAAAAGTGCTGTAATATGCCTTGAATTAGCACAAATGATACACTGTTTACATTTTATATACGTGTTAATTTCTTTTTGCATATATACAATCATATACAGTATTTGTGTGTGTGTGTGTGTGTGTGTGTCATATATATAAAATTTCCTTTAACTCGTGGTTCCAGAAACTCAAGCAACACCTCCAGTGTTAAATTAAACCTTCCACATGAATTCAGTAGACTCCAATCCTTTTAAAACTAAAATATTTTCAGTGGGTGAGTAGGTTTGATTTTCTATGCAGTGCTGACACAGGAGATTTTCAGCCAAGCTCATTCCAGCCCTCCTGGTGGGCATCAGAGAATGTGTCCCTTTTAGCTAGCACCCATCCCCAACCAAAGAATTAGCCATCCCACAGTCCAGTCACTCCGGATTAATCAGCCATGAGAGCGAAAGAAAGCTGAGGCAACAGGTTTTCTGCAGTTACAGTGTGTTTACACTGCTCTCACACTGACTGACTGCTTTCACACACTCTCACAGACAGGAAGCTAATCATACCAGTTTGAGATTCAGCTTCAGCTACCCAGTTTTCAAAACGTACTTTTTAAAACGAATATCTACACATGTGTAAAAGCCTGTCACCCTGTTTCCTCCGCCTCCCGATGATTAACCGCTTGTTTTAGCATGCTCAAAGGTACCGTCTCAGGCCAGATGTGAACATAAGGGAATATTTTTGTTGGACATACAGTAAGTTGTACATAAAGATTTTTATCGGTAAGAATGTGTGACGGTTCACAGCTGCATGCAGTTATATTATCCATACTGTTTTATCTGGAATGCCGGAACTTGGACAAATAGGAGACACACCCTTTAGGAATGTGCAGAGGAAAAGGCTGGATTTGAATGAATATCCTGTTTATTAAATATGCTGAATGTTCAAATCTGAATCTTTCTTATGTCCAGATGTGCACTTCCTTATATATGTGTGCCATTGACTTCACCAGTACAACACATTGTCTTTATTTTGTTGCTGTAGAGTGATAGGACGGCATGTTGGCGTAGTGGTTAGCACGGTCTGGGTTTGATTCCCGGGCTCGGGCGTTTCTGTGTGGAGTTTGCTTGTTCTCCTCGTGCGTGCGTGGGTTTCCTCCGAGTACTCCGGTTTCTTCCTACAGTCCAAAGGTATGCGCAGTAGGCTAATTGGCTGTTCCAAATAACCCCAACGTGTGTGAGTGTGTGTGTGTGCTGGCCCTGCGATGGCCTGGCGAACTGTTCAGGATGTACCCCGCTCTCGCCCAAAGTCGGCTGAGATAGGCGCCAGCCTTCCCACGACCCTAAATTAAGCGGTATAGAAAATTGTTGAATGAATGAATGAATGGTATTTCTCAAGTGTCAGATAACAGGAATGATATCTATGTTTATAAATCAAATATACATATTTTTGAACAATCTGAATGTCAGTACTTTGCCTGCTGCCTCTCAAACCCTTTTGTATCGTCTGAAGATCTTTTGGATTCCCTTGGTCGTGATATTCGTCCGCCTCGTATCCCAACCCCCACACATTCTTTTTGACATTTCTCTCCTGCCAGATGTCATATGCTGCCTTCAAGTCAGGTCAGAAGACTGCTAGAGTTGTGACAAAACCTCTTTTCAAGCTGTCCTTCGGTTCATTTGCCAGGATGTGTTTACGTTTTGCTGCTTGGAATCAAATTAATTAAATCGAGATGCACCTCTACAGCATGAATTTGTCGTGTAATCGCTATGATATACTAGTGCAATATCACTCTTTTTTTTTTTTTTTTAAGTCTAGAGTTGTATATTTTTAATTTTTTTTTTTTTTTGTGGGTGTAATTACAAAAAGCCCTACTGCCCCTGAATTTAACTTCTTAAACACCTAGACTAAAGAAGCCAGCTAACCATGGTCTGAATAATAGATGACTCCGATCACGTTATGATCAGTGGTCTCTCCACTGAGTGCTTTACATTTACACTTTGAATGGTATTTATTTTGTATAGATTTAAAGATCTAAATGTCTCATTCATCCATGTTTCACTTCAAACCAGCTCTAATAAAAGAGCACTACTGTGACAGCAAACGATGATGGAGCAGCATTCGTTGCCATGGCTACTATGGCTGCTGTTGATAATCATGTCTGTATTGGAGAGAAATCTGAGCTGTGAATCAGAGAGTCAGGTGAGTCATGTCTCTTCATCGCTTTAGCTGAGTTACACAGCGCTCATCAATCATTCATCCCAACAGGAAGAGAGCACACAAGGCAATGTAACACATCACAAGCAGACGCGGGTCGTGTTTCAGTCAATACGTCGACTTAGTTTTCACACTGATCACTAACAGGGCAAGACAAGAGATTTGGGGCAGTGTGTTTCAGTCATGAAGAGAGCGATAGCACGGCTTTGGCTCATGGAAATGAACGTTTTCAGCTCTTACAGGCTTATTTGTGCTCATAGGCCAACTGATAGTTCAAGGGATCAGCCCCATACTTTATAGAAGTAGGCTACAATGATTGTATCCATAATTGTAAAAGAAGTATGATGAAACAAAATCAAACATACTCATCAAAGTAACAATTTATGGAATATTAGGGTTAGAGTTAGGGTTCCTGGGGAACATAGGCATGGACCCATAGTTCAAGGGTATGGATGACTCTGAAGTTTAACATTTTGGATAGGTCCCTTGCATTTTAATCCATGTTAAATTCTCAGTAGGATACTCGCTGTCACGTTAAAATATACGTTATACAATATGTCATAATTCTTTGCTAATATCATTCATTCATTCATCCATTTTCTGAACCGCTTAATCCTAATTAGGGTCATGGGGAGGCTGGCGCCCATCTCAGCAGACTCTGGGCGAGGGCAGAGTACACCCTGGACAGCTCGCCAGGCCATCGCAGCTTTGCTAATATCATTCAAATTAAAAAAGTTTATCAAAAAGAAGTTTACAATTCACCGGCCAGCATGTTTTTGGGACATGGGATGAAACCATATAACCCATGGAGAAAATGTGCAACTCCACACAGACAGTAACCTGAGCTCAGGATCGAACCGGGAACCCTAAAGCTGTATAACTCCAAGTGCATTCATTACACACTTTGCCATGTGGTAACGGTTTTATTCTTAGGAATAAATAAAAAAGTTGGGTGGCACTGTTGCCTAGTAGCTGTGTCCACCTCACAGCAAGAAGGTCCTGGGTTTGGGGCGTTTCTGTGTGGAATTTGCATGTTCTCCCCGTGCTTGCGTGGGTTTCCTTGTGGTATTCCGGTTTCCTTCTACAGTCTAGAAACATGCACAGTAGGTTAACTGGCTGTTCCAAATCACCCCTAGGTATGAGTGTGGGTGTGATTGGCCCTGCAATGGTCTGGCGAGCTGTTCAGGGTGTACTCCGCCCTTGCCTAGAGTCGCCTGAGATGGGCGCCAGCCTCCCCGCGACCCTAATTAGGATTAAACTGCTTAGAAAATGAATGAATGTATGAGTTAATTATTACATAAAAAAGTTAGAGCAGCACGGTCGCCTCGTGGTTAGCATGTCCGCCTTACAGCAAGAAGGCCCAGGGTTCGAGTACCGGCCTCAGGTGTTTCTGTGTGGAGTTTGCATGTTCTCCCCCAGCTTGCTTGGGTTTCCTCCGGGTTCTCCGGTTTCCTCCCACAGTTCAAAGACATGCACATTAGGCTAATTGGCTTTTCCAAATTTCTTCTAGGTGTGGATATGAGTGTGAATGGTTTTGTGTGTGTGTGTGTGTGTGTGTGTGTGTGTGTGTGTGTGTGTGTGTGTGTTGGCTCAGGGTGTACCTCACCTTCGCCCAGTGTTGGCTGAAATAAGCGGCAAATGAGTGAATAAAAGTCGTGCATAGAGTCTGGATTGAAAAAGTCTAAGAAGACATGATAATATTTCTGAAATTTTCCGGACCTGTCTTAGTTTTTCTAATCTTCAGCCAAGATCCCTGAGCACTCAACCTCTCTATGGCTTCATGAAGAAGATAAAATAACACAGCATGACTTTGCTGCCAACTCGAATAAATCAAGTTAATAGCCAGGAGATATTTGGATGGGAGATGTGGAGGTGTGGCGTATCTGCATTATAATTTCCAGCAAGCCAGAAGCACTGGGTTATGTTGTATACGGTATCATTAATCCAGGGACTGGTACTGCGTTTCTAAAGTGCACAATAACACACAGGTAGAGTGACAGCGCTAATGTAAGTGTTGATTTGATTGAAATGGTCAGAATTTGCAGATATTTTCTATTCTTTGCCTTTCTCTTCCTCTCTCATTGCTTCAAATTTTCACTATGAAATCACTCCATTTCCACCTCATAAAGTTTGTCCTCCAGGCCAAAAACTTTAACCAGGGACGTGAGTGAAACCTTATAGCAACCTATATCTGTAGCAGACTTGCGTCGGTCAGCTAGCTGGGCTGCTTCGCTCCATGCCCTGCATGCATGAGGGGCCGAAACTGAGCTTATAGCACTCAGCTTGCAGTGCTGAATCTGTTCAGCATGTTCGTAAGCAATTACGCAATAGGACCTTGCAACATTCTTGAGAATTAGACCTCCCTGTGCTTGTGTGTAGAAGATTTGGGATTTGAAGCATGGTGTGCTGGAGTTTTAAAGTTAAAAAAATAATTTTTTACCTCCGATATGTGAAACACAATCTATGCATTTACGGCAAACAAGAAACGGAGAACAACATATACAAATTGGGGACTGAATGTGCAGTTAGCTGTCATATGATGTGAGTGAGAGAAATCGATTTGGCGTGCAGCTAAAGGCATCTCAGGACTCTGCAGGATAGGTTACACAGAGAGAGAGAGAGAGAGAGAGAGAGAGAGAGAGAGAGGCATAGTGAATGGGAGAGTGAGTAGCAGAGAATCTCGGTACTGAGGGAAGCATAGCTAGGTTTGGATTTCAGTCATGCCATGGGTGTGGCAGTTACCTACGTGGAAAGGAGAAGGACTGCAGCCCAGGCATACCTTTCATTCTTGTTTCCCAAATCTGTTACCTAATGACGGCAAACTTGTTCCGAAAACATGTCCAAAAGAGAAAGCAGCACTGTTTAAACAGTAGTACCCACAGAGGCGCTGTTTACCCTTTCCTCTTCACTTATTTATGATGTTTATCATGTAGGACTGAGCACCCTGCTTCAATAAACCCACTTTCACATGTTTCTTTAGGTAAAAAAATATATTAATTACAGGATTTTTGTCATTGCTATCTCACACCTGAGCTGAGGGATAACCAAAGTATCAGACCTGAGCAACAGACTGCTACCCCCTGCCCAAATCACAGCTTCTTATGTGATTTCAGTAAAGCTTATCCAGCCCTGCATTCCCTCTGTATGCTCTACTTCATGAATAACTCATACCTGTAAACTGAGTTGACTCAGTGCGGGCATTTCACTCGCCCTCACGTTCATACATTTCAGCTTTATAGGATGCCATTTTACTTATTACATCTCTGTGAGGCACGGCTTTACTCTACAATGACTTTAAGACTCTCTGAGTCACTTTCTTTTATGCCGGGCTCGGGGCGTTTCTGTTTGGAGTTTGCATATTCTCCCTGTGCTTGCGAGGGTCTCCTCCGGGTACTCCGGTTTCCTTCCACAGTCCAAAAACATGCACAGTAGGGTAACTGGCTGTTCCACATCACCCCTAGGGCAACCTATTCTGGGTGAAGGCAGGGACCACCCCGAAGAGTTCACCAGTCCATCACAGGATCACGACACTCAACCTTTCACAGACACACCGAGAAGCAATTTGGAACTGTGGGAGGAAACCAGAGTACGTGGAGGAAACCCACACAAGCAAACTCATGCAGTCTCCACAGAGAAGTGTGTTCTATTTATTGTAACTTTGACTTTTTTTTTTCGAGTTTCACTCCTTTTTACCTCGGTAAGCTCTCAGTTTAGTGTTTGCAATGTATTTTAATTCGCATATTTCGCAACAGCCTACATTAACTGATGTTGCAGAGTGTGGTGGAGTTATGATAAATAATTTGCATAGGGTAAACAACCTTTTAATACCCTATAAGATCCAAGCTTGACAGATTGCCCAGGTCACAGTGTGCAGTGTGAGTACTGAGTGAGCGTGCTGTTCTTATTGGGGTAAGGAATGTCACAGTTATGCAGCCGCGTCATCGAAACGCATGCTTGTTACATTCCCAACTTTAATAAATCTCCTAAATATATTCCTAAATGTGTGGTCTTTCAACAAGACATGCAAGTCTGGTGCTAGCAGTGTCGTATTCGCACACAGGCATTTTTGGTGTGGATAAATTGTTGAAAATTTTTAAACCGGTCTAACCATAGTGGTGTAGTAGTTAACTCGTCCGCCACACAGCAAGATGGTCCTGGGTTCGAGTCCCTGGATCGGCAAGGGCATTTCCCTGTGGAGTTTGCATGTTCTCCCCGTGATTGTGTGGGTTTCCTCCAGGTGCTCCAGCATCCCCGTGACCAGCCAGTTAGCCTAATCCGCATGTCTTTGGACTGTGGGTTACCTCCTGGTACTCCGGTTTCCTCCCACAGTCCAAAGACATGCGGATTAGGCTAATTGGCTGGTCACAGGGATGCTGGAGCCTATCTCAGCTGACACTGGTGGGGTACACCCTGAACAGTTTGCATGACCACTGCAGTGCAATAAACACACACAACCATTCACACTCACATCTATTCTAATATGCATGTCTTTGAACTGTGGGAGGAAACCAGAGTACCCTGAGGAAACCCAGGCAAGCACAGGGAGAACATGCAAACTCCACACAGATATGCCTGAGCCTGGGACTCGAACCCAGGATCTTCTTGCTAACCACTATGCCACCCAAATGAGTGGTCTATTCAACTTGATACTACACGATAGTACATCACAGTGCTCTACACTATATTATACCAAGATATACTACACTACACATTTGTAATAATTGTTATTTACACAAAGTGGCTCGGGAGCTATAGGAATGGGTTCCATATATCCGTCTGTCCGTCCGTCTCACTTTAGTTTCCGGACGTTTAGCTGGGGTTTTCAAACTTGGTATGCTGGCTCACTACTATGAGTGCTAGGCTGAGTTTATGTGTGAGTGACTTTGACCTACTTTTCAAGGTCACAGAGGCAAAACTGTATATTAGGTTCTGGATATTTACTTGCTGCGCGCTGAAGCTGGGTCTTTCAAACTTGCTATGCCTGTTCTATATTGAAGTTTTATAAAATAGTCCTTTCAGCGGGAGCATCTGGACCCTTGTGGTCTATTTTTTATTTGTTTTTTTAAGCAAGGCACTCTGCCAGTTTTTGAATGAGACCAAAATGGGTAAAGTTGAATTAAAAATCAGTGAAATATATTTTTTCTGTTTTTTTCTAACCTAATACTGGAGGCTTGCAGCTAGATTTTGCTCCAGTAATCTGCCTTCTGTTAAATAATTTGTATAAACACTGTACATCTGACTGTATAAGCAGAACATATATTACAGACTGGTTTATGTCTAAAAATCTGGCAACTTTGAACTACAGCCAGTTTATTATA
>JBCNYH010000021.1:42960638-42971869 GCA_039654325.1 Tandanus tandanus | reverse complement strand
CCCCCCCCCCCCCCCCCCCCCCCCCCCCCCCCCCCCCCCCCCCCCCCCCCCCCCCCCCCCCCCCCCCCCCCACATCAGGATTAACTACCAACTTATTTGTAACTGAACTGATTTAAACCCAATAAGTTTATGTTTATTAGTTTGATTTTTTAGGGTTTTTTTTTTTTTTAATTCATTAAACTTGAGATACATTTTTGGTCATATCCTTTAAATTTCATCAGCTTTTATATATGTGCATAACCCAAAAAAGCCAGCTCTGGGTACAAGTATAACTGTAATGTATAAGTTATGCACATTAAGTTATATGTGTATATAAGTTATATACACAAGTATATTTTGTAATGATTATTAGAATTAGAGTTTTCACCAGTACACTGCAAATATCCATATGCACCAATTTATTCCTTTTTTTTTTTTACTGCACTTGTATTGTCATATTTATTTTTTTACATAATGGCCCTGTTACACTAATTCAAACATAAACAGCAGTTTTTTTGTGAGTTGATCTCTCTAGGACGATGGCATTAGAACTGACCCTGTTTAGGTAAAAAAAAAATTAAAAGAGACCGTTTTATTATGTAAAACTACAGTGTGCAACGTTTCTATATGTAATACAGGGCCAGTCATGTGAACAGTGCGAGAAAAGGTCATACTTCGGGAGTGGGTGTTAATGAGTCCGCCCACTTCAGATCAGAGACAGTGTGTGTCTGTGAGAGCGTGTCCTTGCTAAGGAATCAGAAACACATAGGCCTGGGTAGCATCCATGACTGACAAGAATGCACACAGATTTCTATTTCTAATGAAGATTTCTCACTTTAGCATACATACATACATACATACATAAATAAATGAATAAAGTGGCATTTCATATTTTCTATTAGACATTATTCACGAAATCACTGCATGTGGTAAAATTTTAATGAGTACAAACACTTCCTCTGTTGCTCTGGTATATCACATTGCTTTGAGTTAGCGTTTATGATTAAAGAGGTGATTCTTAATTTGAGAAGACGGGGTACATCCTGAACAGCTCACCAGACCACCACAGGGCAACACACACACACACACACTCACACACACACACACACATACACACACACTTTCACACTCACAGCCAGAGGCAATTTCTTCATTAATTTTCTGAACCGCTTAATCCTAATTATGGTCGCGGGGAGGCTGGCGCCCATCCCAGCCGACTCCGGGCGAGGGCAGAGTGCACCCAGACAGCTCGCCAGGCCATCGCAGGGCACAAACACTCTGACGGCTATGCAGCCTACTCCTGACGAAAATCAGCAATGGTTCTTTTACATGCCTCTCACCACAGACAGTGAGAGACATGACCTGCATTTGATAACCCAGTTAGCTGCACTGGGGGCCAGAGGCAATTAGACTTATGTGCATGTCTTTGGACTGTGGGTGAAAATCGGAGTACTCGGAGGAAACACATGCAGGCACTGTGTGCATACTCCACACAGAAATGCCCACCCTGCGCCTTGAACCCTGGACTTTCTTGTTGTGAGGAGGACTTGCAAACCACTAATCCACCATGCCGCCAGTGCATGAGTAATAAGAAGAAGAAGAAGAAGAAGAAGAAGGTGATGATGATGGTGATGGTGATGATGAAGGTCGAGAATAGCAACATGGTGGTACTAGTCTAGAATATTTGTTTGTAGTTTGGTGGCTGTGCATCGAAATTACATTAAAAAAGTACAATATAATTGAATACAAGTAAGCATTATTCATCTTAGCAGAAATTAAACTTGTCTGGAAAATATTCTTTCCATTGACTGGCATATGAATAGATGTAGTCTCTGTAAATTCCCAGAAGCACTTGTTTCCCCTGTGAAGAGGCTAATTAAAATGCCGATCATCGTAATGCTGGTGATCTCTCCATGTCTGAATACTGAGAGTAATTGTCTGTGAAAAAGTCACTTTTGTGAGAAGCCTGGGAGCATTTCACCCTCCCTCCATCACATTCCACAGTTATGCTTGAAACCAGGATGAGAGGACACAAAGCTTGGAAATATCCGCGTCTCGATCAGGATCAGAGCTTCTCTCTGTATTACTCTGACATTTTTCTTTTTTCCTTATGCCTTCCTCGCTTTGTCTCCTGTACTGACTTATTATACCCGGGCCTGCCTGTTCTTGCTCATTCATCTCCATATGATGATCCTCTGCAAAGAATAGAGCTGTTCATTCTTCACAATGAAGGACAGAAAGAAGGAGTGAGGATGGGGTTTACTGAAACAGCTGTTTGCCCCACCACCATCCTGTTCTGTTTCTTTATTTTCTGTTTAGAAGACAATTGGGACAGTCTGAGAAAAACACAGATGACAGGGTTATTAATCTTGTACGTTTTCTTTCTCATCCTGAGTGTTCATCATCATTGAAGCATGCTGGTTATATTTTAATTTTGGTGTAGACGTAGATTAAGATACAGTATTAAGACCATGTCTTTCTTTCAACCTATTTTGCTACCATAAAGTACTGGGTAGTTTAGGCTTGGTGGTTAGGGGGGGATCACACTAGAGGTGCGATAGACAAGTGACTGACGCAAATGGCAGTTCGCGGCTGTCGCTTTTCATTCTCAACATGTTCTTTAATTTGTCTTGTGACATTCATGGCATCGCATTTTGGTCGCCAAGTTCATGAGCATATCGCAAAAAAATGCAAACAAAGTTTGAAATTTTGCATCAATGTCACAAAAAAAAACGGGTTTGACACGGAATAGCAAGAAGGTCTCAAATTTTTTGATTTGTTTGCAAATTATTCATTTTTCATTCGCAAGGAAAAGCGACAAGTTGGAGACTTCCACGCGGAAAGTTGGAGACTTGCTGGCGTCTGCCATATTCCGTGTATTTTGTCAGCATTCGTATTTTGTTCGCATTTTGTTGGTGTGAATAACGCGCAGATAAAAAGCGAATGGTTTGTGAATAAAAAGTGATCAAAATGCGGCTGATTTACGACAGGAGATTCGCTTTGTTTTCCACCAAACATCCACAAACCAATCGCAGATTACTCGCAAATCAGTCGCAAATTGTCGCTTGACTTTCTTGCGACTTTCGCACGATATACGTATTTAAGCCACAAAATATTCGCATTCATGTGGAGTCACAAAACATCATGACGCAAATTTCAAAATGTGCAAAAAAAAATAAAAATTATAATTCTACTTTGGGTCAGTGTCTTTTCTATCACACCTCTAGTGTGATCACCCCCTTTACACTAGAGGAAGACACATTTTCACTGGTATTCTGACCAATAATTCAGCTCATTACCTCCACGGGTGAAGTACCCTTGACTAATTGCTCTCCAGGCGCTGCAGTGTGGCTGCTCACTGCTCCAAGTGTGATCACCCACTGTGTGTGTGTGTGTTCTCTTTGGAGGGGTTAAATGCAGAGCTAACCTTCCCGTGTGGGAATAATACAGTGTGTAGATGTGTATATATAGATACAGATTTATATACTGCATTTATGGTTAAAAAGATTCCAGCTTTTTTTAAGGAGTGGTGTAACACATTTGGAGAAAAGCACTATCCTCCTCAGTGTTTGCATGAGTCACAGATGTCCATGATTGGCTCATCTTCGCTTCAAATAAGAGGGAAGTGAGTGTGTGTGATCTTTCCCTCTCCAAGACCTCGGCCAATTAGCTCTCATGGGCTCCCGGACCCAGATGGCTATGTACATCACACACAGTGCCCGAACTTGCAATTTCTTGCATGATAATGGCTCCCCTTGCCACTGTGCCACAACGCCACCTTGCTCCCCATGTAATATATTATTGTTTTGATAATAATGACTATTATGATGATTAGTGCGCACGTAAGAGGTTCTATGTGCCCGGAATAATAGATGCTAGCTGTTTTTGTAGTTGAACAAAACAAACAAAAAGGATTTTGGTGAACCATGGTGGCGGTAGAAAAAATGTAGTACATTAAATATAATTTGGGCGGCATGGTGGCGCGCCCGCCACACAGCAAGAAGGTCCTAGGTTCGATTCCCGAGCTTGGACATTTCTGTGCGGAGTTTGCATGTTCTCAATGTGCTTGTGTGGGTTTGCTCCGGGTACTCCCGTTTCTTCCCACAGTCCAAAGACATGCACATTAGGCTAATTGGCCGTTCTAAATGTCCCCTAGGGTGTACCCTGCATTCACCCAGTGTCGGCTGAGATAGGATTAAGTGGTTAAGCAAATGAGTGAGAGTGAATATAATTCTCTTTGACCATACAGTTCTACAATGGCAGGATATCAACTGAAAGGTCTGTTTGAGTCGTGAGAATGACCACCTTGTCCTTTATGGCATCCTTTCAGCAGGAGAAACGGCAGAGCTCCAACAGCTGGGAATGTGAGCTGAGCAATGTGTGTGTAGAGTTAAGGAGAAAACAGACGCCCCCCCTCTTGTGAGACCCCACCATTAGGCTCCTCTTTTAGACTCCAGGCATGTAGTACAGCCACGTGATGGCTAACCCAGCATGTTACTGTCTGTTACTGCTTTTATTTTGTTTGCATCAATGCAGCCGAATTCCTTTAAAAAGCAAATAAAAGTGTCACTTTCTCAAGCATACAAAATCCCAAGAGAAAAATAATATTCAATCATTACATAACTATATCATAATATAATCCATAACTTCACCAGACATGCAGGGTTGCTTTCTCTGCACTGATGTTATCTACTGTAGAAGATTAGAGATTCACAACAAGTGAAGCTTCATACTTTCTTTTCTTCTTCTTTTACTTCTTTCTTTTATTTAAGAAAGTTCCCTATATAAATTCCCTATATATTTGGGGACATCCTATTCACTCACTCTCACTCGCAGGGAGGCCGGAGCATATCTCAGCCAGCAATTACCAGGATTCGAACCCAGGCCCTTCTTTCTGTGAAGCAGACGTGCTAACTACTACACCACTGTGTTGATGCTACTCAGCGTACGGTATATATGTATTTTTTATTTATGTATTTTTATTTTTTTTAATCACGATATATGAGCTCATTTACAAGTAGTTGAGTAGCCAATCCGAATGCATGATTGCTCATATCCAGTGTGTGAATATAATAACATTGATTATCCCTTTACAGTGGCAGCCCTCAAGGGACATCAAGTAAACTGTCAGTTCTCAATCTGTTGGAAGCAGGAAATCTGAGTAACTTTGACATTGTGATGGCTTGACGACTTCAAAACAGCAGGTCTGGTGGTGTTCCCAGTATGCATGAGTCGGTACCAACTAACAAAGATCTAACGGAGGACAATTATGAGGCTGCAAAGGCCTGGCAGAATACCCATGCTGACCTTGTTCACTGTGGAAAGCACCTACAATGGGAGCGGGATCATGGAAACAGTAGAATAATATGCACGGCTCTGTGTTTGTGTGCCACTTACCTTGGGAAGAAATGGCACCAGGGTGCACTATGGGAAGAGAGCAGAGGCAGTGTTATAATTCTAAATTGTATTTTTTACTTGTCACAACCATTTCCTGACATTTGAAATGCCCTACCTTTTCAGTTAGAGTTTATTGGAGAACTGTCCCTGTTTATCCATTAATCTTCAGTAAGTGATTTGTCCTGGTCAGAGCTGCAACGGACCCGGAGTCTGTTCTAAAAACACTGGGTGTAAGCATGAGGATGCATGGGAATAGGGTGGGGAGAACTTGAACATCGTCACACAGATTCTCAGGATTGAAACAAGGTCCATGGAGCTATGAGGTGGCAACATTCCACTGGTGGTGTTACAGCACCAGGCTGTCCAAATCATTCATTTTGAGTTCATTAATCCTTTCCTTCTGGATTTTGTAAGCTTTTTTGCTATTGTTGTGGTCTAAAATTCTAGAATTGTGATGTGTGTTGCTGTGTTTTAAGGCCTTGCTTATCCCTCAGTCATCAGAATGTCAGGGTATTGCATCCTTGTCATGGCCTGCATCCTTATCCGTATCCACATTCTAGTTTTGTCCGGGCTAATTCTTAAAAACTGCTGAGCGGATCATCATAAAACTTTTCATTAACGTCCCTTGGGGTGTGTAGATGTGCACGGGGACATCAGTCTCTCTGTTTGACCTTTGATCTTGTCACAGTGACCTAGACCTTGTAAATATTGTCCGGGCTATTTCTCAAGATCTGCTGGGCGGATCATTCTAAAGTTTCGCATGTAGGTTTCCTATGGTGTGCATGTGTGCATGAGCTTGTCAGTTTCTCTGTTCAAACACTGCCGATTTCTCAAAAACTGCTGGGCGACAGGGGTTTCGCCATTTCTAATGGCTATTTATCTCGTTATTTATTTATTTATTTATTTATCTATCTATCTATTTATTTATCAAAGAAATTGTGGGATTATGTGAAATAGCAAAAATTGTTGCACACATGTCCACATCTTCAAAAGCCTAAACAAGGAAGAGACGTATGGTGACATATGCTCAGTGTGTGCACAGGCGACTGCTCTGATTGGTGAATCAGTGATTATACTTGTGGTGTGGTGCGATAACTGGCCAAAATAGGATAAAGTACTAGAGTACTGGTTGAATCAGTGTGAGCTGATGTGATTGCGGCATCTCAAATTCCTGGAGCGACTGCTCTATTCAGAACAGAGACGTGTATCTAGTTTCAGGATAAGACTTTATTCCTTGCAATTTCATGCTGAGCTGAAATCTGAACCTCCCTCAAGTTAATTTTATCCCGGAGTTACCGTTACGGTGGGTTTAAACCAGAGTTTGACTGATGTCAGAGGCATTTCAGTGTATTCACATGCAGAGCATGTATTCAGGCATTGTTTTCCAGGCCTTATTTGTTTCTTTCACTAAGTTGACCTCAAGGTGTCTCTGCTCTAGTTCTCTTTAAAGCGTCAAGTGGACATGAGCACCGGCCTCTTTATTAGACCACCCAGAATCAGAGTGGGCTTCCCATAATGCTCCTACCTAGTAGATAAACTGAGATAGTGTAAGGCTGAGGGGAATAATATGTGGAACTGTAACACATAGAGTATTACACCATCTGCAGAAATACACCGGGCTCTCAGCATACAAAGACAATGGACCATCACACATGTTAAAACACACTTGACTCTCACTTAAAGGACTTGACTCTTTAGAAGAGAGGATTGAGCAAAATAATGTACACAGTCTAATGTACACAAATGGTGTTAGTGGAGCTATGAGACTAGCGTTGCTACATACCAAGAAACTGGTGAATAAACATTTGCCTTAAACCGTATCCAGTACTCCAGTGATGTCACACAGCCTTTCTTGCTAATATCTTTCAGGAGACAAAAGGATGAACTGTAAATATAAACATGAACAAATATTCTTTATGTACTGCAGCTGAACACCATAATATTATAAAGGTGGTCATCTTGGACAACCAGAATCGCTTCTTTCCCTGCAATAAAACCATCAAAGATAATCAAATTATTATTTGCACACATGAAACTTCATTCAAAAATTTTTTATTCATCATGGTTTAAAGACGATCATCCTCCAAATAGTGGCCGGTCATTGCCTATACACTCGTGGAGGTGATTTCTGAAGGCTGTCATGGCTCGAGGGGTCATGTCGGGTGGAACAGCAGCGATCTCTTGCTGAATAGCAACCTCAAGGGCTTCAAGAGTTTGGGAAGGATGAGGATGCACTCGTGAGAACACAAGGGGTGAGGTCAGGGGAACGGGCCGGCCACCCAACATCGGCATGCAACAAGTTTACCTGATCCAGAAACATTTCCCTCAGCACTCCCAATGATCTTCGAGCTGTGTGTGCCGTAGCTCCATCTTATTGAAACCGCTAGTATTGCATTTTTGTTTCTCCATGTCCTCTCATCCAACAACTCCTACCCAAGATTCTTATTTGGGGGCGAGGCCGTCTAGTATAAACCAGAATTCCAATCTAAGTTCTTAGAGTCCTTCCTGTTTTTACAGCTCTACAGTCTCTGTTCATGCCCTTTAGTTGAAGGTGTGGTCTGCACTTGCAAATTTGTGCTTTCCACCCACACCCTGCAAGCTTTTCCTAATAAAACTGGAAGACTGATTTGTACTGGAAAGCTTAAGGTTATGTGGGTGACATCATAGATTCATTTCAAAGTTAAACTTGTAGTGTAAAGAAAAAAAATTAAAAATAATCAATTATTAATTTTATAGACAGGAGGATGAGAGTAGAGAACACATCATACTTCCATCATATTTCAATCAGCCTGTACTTATATTACATATTTTGGAACATATTTGAAATAATAGTTTCTGCTATCTCTCTCTCTCTCTCTCTCTCTCTCTCTCTCTCTCTCTCTCTCTCTCTCTCTCTCTCTACTCAGAAGAAGAAAAAGAAAATCAGCTTACAAAGAAACAAGAATGTCCTCTGTCCAAAAAAAACAAAAAAACAACAACTTTCCCATGGTGGAAAATCTAAACCGAAATAAATGATATTGGCTGGAACAGACTTCCATCCTGCCCAGGTTCTATCCTTCCCAACATTCCATTGTTTTATAAGAAAAGGATCCGGATTAACCATGAACATTGACCAGGATAAAGAGATGAATCATTATGGGCTGAACTGAATCATTCATTAAGAGTCAAGTAGAAGAGTAAATTGAAGTCAGTTGTATCCTTTCTGGGCGGCATTGTGGTGTAGTGGTTAGCATGTTACTTCACAGCAAGAAGGTCCTGGGTTCAAGTCCTAAGCTTGGGCGTTCGCGTGTGGGGTCTGCATGTTCTGTGTTTGCGTGGGTTTCCTCTGGGTACTCTGGTTTCCTTCCACAGTCCAAAGACATGCACATTAGGCCAATTGGCTGCTTCAGATTGCCCCTAGGTGTGAGTGTGAATGATTGTGTGTGTGTGTGTGTGTGTGTGTGTGTGTGTGTGTGTGTGTGTGTGTGTGTGTGTTGCCCTAATTAATTAATTCTTAACAGCTGTTAATTCATTGTGGTAGCTCAAGCGTACAGTCACTGAACAAGCAACCGATTAACAATAAACAGGTCTTGGCTTATATACTGCTAAGTTGTTAAGTTAATAATGAAAATGGACTGTATTCCAAATGCTTCGAACCCTTCAATGCTCAAGCATTGCCAACTTTTTCTCTCCACACAGAATTAACCCTCGCTGCACTGAAAGCAGGCAGGAGGAATATCACAGCCTTCAGTGCTTTGTATCTGATACTCTAAGGTAAGAGTTCTCCGAGAAGACCCAGATTCCTCAGGTGCAGTCAAGCTTTGCCCCTTTATAGTCGTGTACACCATACTGTGCTGTTTCTACTATGGCATTACAAGCCCTTCATCTTATTAGTGACACTAATATCAGGTCTAGCAGCTGTTTGGAGTAGAATAACATAACACTGATGAGCACAGTGGTGTAAAGCTGAGAGTAGTTAAAAACAGCTGAGCTTAAATAGAAGTCATCTGAACAAAAACTGCGATTAGCATACCGTAGTCAACATGAGTGGAGGAGACTGAAATACATCGAAAGACCATGATGGAATGTAACCCCCACCCCACCCGCAGCCTTCTGAGGTTGTATAATAGAGAGTACTGGTTAGAAAATCTTTCTAAACAAGGTTCTGTCTGCAATTATAGCCTTTCTTATTTACTTTAAGTCGAGTCAACAACTCAAATCCAAAAGTAATGTAAATTAAGGGTTATACAGTGTATGTAAGGGGTAATGTACAGAAAACTGGTCTTTATCGCAAAATAAACCCAGACAGTGGGATTAGGAACCCGTATGTGCGGTGGAGGGGTCTTGCATCATCCAGAAGGGTTTATTTTGTGATTGGCTGACTGGATATTATCCTGTTTGTCAAATAGCGACATAAAGAATATTGAATTAAAGTGATTTTATTGATTTACATATGACACTCCATAGAAACAGTCTTAATGAAATAGCAAACTGCTGAATGCTGTAATTGACCAATCAGAATCAAGTATTTAAATGAGACGTGTAATATTATTTTAAACATTCTAAAACATTCTGTCCTCGAAGTAGGTACTGCCTGTGATGAACATCAACCATTTCACAGACTTTTGAAAGGACAATGTTTTTCGATAATTACTAGTATATGTATGTTTATTATATTGCACTGATAGTACGTGTGATCTGATCAGCTGTTGAGCGGTCCACAATAACATTTTTCTCGGCCCGCCAGCACTCGATCAGAACAAGAACTTCAAACAAAATCGACCTTCGTATCACATCTAACCTTACTCTTAGTGAAATAAATCTCATAAGAAAGCAAACAGAGTTATTGTTATCATGCCTTACAATGAGACAAAACAAAATCTTGTTAGGTTTGTTTTTTTTGTGTTTACGTGTGATGAATACTGAAACTTGAATACGTGTAAAAACACACCTCCTACTGATGTTTCCATGTATAATATACTAAACTCTGAATGAGTAGGCTGTAAACAGACACTGTAAGCTATACGCCATTTAGCTCAGAGACATTCAGTGATATCCACCTTGCATGAATCACAATGCCTGAATCAATTAAGAATCAAAATAAACGATACAAATTTTGATATCACTGAATAAATATTATTCAGAGATATTCACCTCGCCTTCAGCGAATAATTGTTATTTATTGGATTTTCATCATCGAAAGAAAAATTTAAAATACCAGCTGGGTTAGTGCTCAATAAACTGCCCCCCCCACCCCCCAACATTTAGCATTTGAATACAAAATATATCAAATGAGTGTTAAACTTGAAGAAATATAAATGTATTGTGGTACTTTGTCCAGATAAGTGTTCTACCTGCATTATCTGTAGCCAACGTTTTTATGTTATTGGTCAAATTTCAATTTGCATCTTACTAATTTAGTGAGTTTTAGGAAGAAAAAACTTAACTGAGCTACATACCAAAGGTCTATCTCTGACATTCGGATCGGACTACATAGTGGCAACTGATTTAAAAATCGAAAATCTGTTCATCAATTTTTCATCAGGTCATCTAGTATAAATCTGCAAAGTTTCATACGATTCTGGTCACTAATAAATGAGGAGTAGGACTTGGGATTTTCATGACTGTGATATTATGATTCTACATCCAGGTCAAAAAGTGAAATATCTGACACTGCAGAATTGTTGGCATTGTCGTGTAGTATACACAACATGCATTATGGAGCAGTGACTCTCTCTCTCTCTCTCTCTCTCTCTCTATATATATATATATTCATTTTCTGAAGCGCTTAATCCTAACTAGGGTCGCGGGGAGGCTGGCGCCCATCTCAGCTGACTCTGGGCGAGGGCAGAGTACACCCTGGACAGCTCGCCAGG
>JBCNYH010000021.1:42900289-42912317 GCA_039654325.1 Tandanus tandanus | reverse complement strand
AAGTCAATATTTAGTGTGGCCACCCTTTACTTTGATTACAGCATTTAACCTTTCAGGCATAGTGTTCACATATTTTCTATTTCTTCACTCGCTAAACTATTCCATATGATTTGAGGTTCATTCATGTTATGCAAAAGTAAAAAAAAAAACAAAAAAAACATTTGCAACACCTTTAATTTTTTCTGAAAACTTGGTATTTTCAGAGTTTTTGTTTATACTTTTACCTCAATATACTTGTCAGAATTTATATATATAATTTTTTTTGTTCTCATTGCCTACAATAGCATTGTTCAATAATTTTTCACCAAAATATTATAGAGAAGTAATTTTTTTACTTCTTTTTATTAGGAGCCCTTTAAGACAAAAGTGGTGGTGTATAATCTTCACTGCACACTATTGTATGTAAGAAAGATTAACACAAATTCCACTTCTTCCATCTCTTCTTTCAAGCTTATTGATAGATTGCTTCTTCACGTTTTTCTACGTGAATCCCAAGTACGTGTGTTTTAATCAGTGAGCAAAAAAGCCATATTTGGATATTGCTATGACTTTAAAAGTGACTGCCTGAGTCAACAGACCATCTGTTAACTATACAACTGTGAATGGACAAATTGAGTTGACCTGTAAAGTGTTAAATCTCAGTCGCAGCAACATCATCAAAGGTGACCTCATTGCCGCTGCTCTCGTCGTCCTGCTCCTGCTGCTCCAACTCGAGACTAAGCTCACGTAGGGCTGTCTCGAGCTCGCGGTTGCGGCGGTACATCTGAACGTAGTTCTGCTGCAGCTGCTTCTGATAACGAATCACTTTGTCCTTCTCCTCTTCCCAACAGCGGCGCTCGTTCTCGAACCCTGCTGCCTGATTCTCGACCCGTTGCCTCTCACGAGCCAGCTCACTTTTCAGTCTCTCCACCTGCTGCCTGGAACTCTCACGTTGACCTTTGACCTCCTCAGTATCACTTGCCTGCCTTTGCTCCTCAGCACTTGCACCACCTTCAGCTCCTCCTCTGTAGCCTGATTCTTGCATGAAGGGTGTTGCCTCGGTATATTCGTTCAAAGCCTGACGGAGCCGCATGGAATCCTCCTCTAATCGGTTCATCTTCTCACGCAGCAGCTCATTCTCACTTTTGCGCCTTTGCAGCTCATTCTCGCACACCTCCAGCTCGAGGGCACGGGTGCGAGTGTGAGTGTGGGCCTCCTGCAATTGGCTCTGGCTATTCTGAAGCTCTGCCCGCACCTCCCGCAGCTGCCCTCGGAGTGTCACTACCTCACCCACTCGCTGAGACAGGTCTGCCTGCAGGTCCTTCAGTTGCTGTTTCAGCAAAGAGATCTCACCTGTCTTCTGACACACCTGGAGATGAGCAGGGATGAGTGAGCATCAATGTATACTGTAAGACATGTGTAATAAAAAGCTACATAACCAGCAGCAATGCTTATTAAGAAGACAGGGGTACCCATAATTTTGTATTATCAGATCTTTTCTATCAATGGTGACCAGTTCTGGGTAATGTGCTGCTGGTATGACACCAGTCATCAAAGTAACATTAGTGTAGTAAGAGGTGGCATAAAGGAGTGATTCCAGGAGCCGAGGTAGATAAAAATGTCACAGGACCCATTATGACCTGGGTGTTCCTCTTGCACTCATCTTTCATAGGGAAACCATTGAGGGAAACATTAGGTAATGAAAGGCCTAAACCAGTGGTGCTCAACCCTGCTCCTGGAGTTCTACCTCCCTGAAGACTTTCGCTCCAAACATAATCCTGCCCACCTGATTATCTAATCAACGAATTAAGACTGAACACTTTGAAATGAAGGCTTACCCTCTGTCCGAAATCGCTCACTCGTTCACTACCCCTTCTCACTGTATAGGGAATTAAATGCAGGGAACTACATAGTGAGCTCAACTGTGTTAAAACCCTTGCGGACACTACTCCTCAACACCTTTGTGAGCTGATGGCTTGTTGCTGCCTTTTTAGCTCCCACCCACAAAGTGGCTCATTCGTCTGTCTGTCACACTTTATTTTCCGGACATCTACTTGCCACACGCTGAAGCTGGGGTTTTCAAACTTGGTATGCTGGCTCAAGACTGTGAGCGCTAGGCTGAGTTTGTGTGTGAGTGACCTTGACCTACTTTCTAAAGTAACAGAGGCAAAACTGTATATTAGGTTTCCGGACATTTACTTGCCGCACGCTGAAGCTGGGGCTTTCAAACTTGCAATGCTTGTTCTATTTTGGCATATAATGAAATGGGTTGAGGTGAAGATTAGATCTGTCAAGTGTTTAATTTTTTGGTTGGAGGTAGATCTCCAGGAGCAGGGTTGGGAACCCCTAGACTAAAAAAAATGGCACACTTATGAGGCTTTAGCAACGATAATCAATATTCAAAAATAGCATCTCTTCAATTTGTTTTTGTCTGAACAGCTGGAAGGGCCTTCTGATTTCCTGAATATCTGACAACTGTAATCCACAAGCTTCTCTCTCATTCACCACTGACTGTTCCGAATTAAAAGTTTGATCATCAGTCTTTTTTACTACTTCATGATACGTGTTACTTTGTAAATACCCACCACCATATACCCTCTTTCCTTATACCCCAACAACAAGCCCAGGTCAAAACAACAGCCTCTATGACCCATATCCATACAGTTCCTTGGTTTGCTCTATGAGAAAACCTTTAAAACTATTTCCAGCCCTTAACAGAGAGTATTCCCTTCACAAAGGCTTCAGAGTGTACCCCCTTTAAAAAGTAGGAGCTACCCACCACCCAAAGAAACATTTACTTCCAACTTTTCTCAATCCAAACCTCCAAGACACAATTTCCGTTCCTGATCTCTGGCTTTGCTGCCCCTGCCTCACCTCCCTGCTGTTCTGCTGTCCCAGTTTACATGGCCTCGGGTCCCAGTGAAGCCCGATACAGATCTGGAATAGTCTTTAGTTCTATTTATTCTCTCTATCTGTGCTGAAAGTCCTGCTGTTCAAAGGGCCGGTACCCAGTGTTCTGGTCACATCTGACCCTGCAGCTCTAATCCTCAGTTGTGCTCCAGTCTAATATTCATTCAGTATTCAATGATCAGTCTGGTTAGGTATCATTCATTAATTCATTCATTCATCCTTGCATTAGGCTCCATCCCCTTTGATCCAATGTCCCAGCAAGGCCCATATGTCACATGACATTAGTCTTCAATCAGACCTAATAAGTTTCCTGTCCATGACACCACCTTGGTCATGCCCTGGTTCACTGTCTGTAGCTTGTATTACCTGTGTCCTGATAACCCAGTCACCTTTCTTATAATATAGTCTTTCATGCTTGTTTTTTGCTTAATTATGCTCATTAGCCATAATCTATACTGCACTGACTTTTGACAAAATAAATTTAAGAAGCTCTTTTGCTTTCTCCTAGCCTAAATTATTTTCTCCTTCATCTCACCTCCCATTTGGTCTCCTCCAGTCTGGGTCCCAGTTGTGTGTGTTCCCGTTCAAAGGAGACACAGCGCTCCTCAAGCCGCCCACGTTCCTGCAAGACTTGCGTAAACTTGTCCTGCAGCTTCTTTTTCTCCTGCTCAAGTTGAAAGATCTGGAACTGAAGGAGCTGCTGTGCTCGCTGAGCCTTTTGTGAGGCTTTCTGCATTTTAGTGGCACAGCTCTGGCGCAATTCTTCCATTGCTAGCTCACTACGTTTCTGCTTCTCTTCATATACCTGGCAACAGGAATAAAGAACATTTTTCAGTGAAACTGGTAATGAGTTTTGGTTAAACTGTTCTTTGAATGGTTAAGTAAATTTAGATTCGGTAATTTTGAACTAAAAGACTTCAGTGCATATCAGTTACCAGTAAAGTAGTCCACTTTTGTCCAGATTTTTATTTTTTTTAAATAATGAACACACTCTTTACTAACCTGACAAATAGCCACCTCATTCTCATCCAGGTTTTCTCTAAGGTGCTGCAGCTCCAGATCTCTCTCCCTCAGTTTTTCTTCCAAGTCTCTCACAATGACCTCATAAGCCTCTATTGGAGGAGGAGAGGGTCCACCTGATCCCATATCTGATACACCCGGTTGACTGCGACTTCCTAGAGATCCTGTGCTTTTGCTAGAAGACGATCGTCCACTGTCTGAATTGGAGTGTCCATGACTAAGCACAGGCTTGCTTGCTTCTGTTTGGTTTAAACTATAAACAGGGCCATTGTATGCATTCAGGTTGGTTAATGAGTTCCGTCCTGAGTCAGTCATGGTGAAGGATTGGCTAAACAAGCCATTTCGAGCTCCACTGTAGGAGCTGCGCCGCTCTGTGGTTACTGGGCTGATGATGTCTTGTTCTGGAGGGAGTACACTGAGGTTACCTTGGCTTCCCGATAAGCCTCCCTCTAGCCGTGGCGAGAGATATTGCATAGTGTTTCTGCTCTTTGGCACCACAGGCTTGAAGGCTGTTGGTCGGATGATGGCCTGCTGTACATTCTGTAAAGTACAAACAGTCAAAATATTTTGCCCCCTATTGGTCAGTATCTGGTAGTGCGATCTTTAAATTTTTTGGTTTGTAAATAATTGTGTAAACGATACTAGTTTTCTTACACACTGCATTATTTTGTATGTTTTGTGTAAATCATGACATTCATCCCAATTAGGTCAGTTTTAGTTGCAGGTTATTTGGGTACTCACTCCATAAGAGTGGTTGCCGATCAAAAATACAGTTAATTTTAATATCCATATTCTGTCAAACTATATTTCTCAGAAAATACTGCTAGGGACATACAATATTACCAGCATGTTAGCAGTATCAAATGATATTAGCTTTGAAATGCAATGTCGGACATCGGCAAACAGGCAGATACCCGCCAATATGACTAACCAATAAAATCTCAAAGAGAGTGTCATCCAAGAATATTTTAAATAGGATGACTCTTACATGCTATTAAGAGAGTTTTCAGAAATAAATAGTAGTAGTAGTAGTAGTAGTAGTAGTAGTAGTAGTAGTAATAGAATGGTTGTTGTTTTTATTGTTTGTTTTGTTATTATTATTTTCTATCATTTATTATTTTATACTAAATGAATATGAAATACATTGTAGAATTGTATTTAATGTCACCATCTGCTGATGACACTGAAAACAGTATTTGTCACAGGTCTGCCTATTCTGACCACCAGAGGTCCCCAAAGACTCCTTGTTGTTGGTATGTTGACCCCGCCCTCTTGTTACCTATACCATATAGTTTCTATCTTGTGCCTTGTTAACTCAGTGTATTTAAGTTTTGTCTTCTGTCTGTATTCTTGCTAAGTCTTCATGATTCCATAGTGTCTCTCAAGACTCAAGCCTACTGTTCTCTCTGCTCTCTTTGATTTGTCTGCCTGGTATGACCCTGTTTGCTTAATGGTAACTCTTTTGGAATGCCCCCAATCCTGTTTGCATATTCTCGGATTGTTTTTTTCTGAACCAGACTTTGGCCTGTTTTTTGGTTTCTGATTTTGGACTTTGGATTTAAATTGCTTGCCTGGCTTCTGCAGTCTTTTCCCTATTTTTTGACCTTTGTTTTTTTGTCTGGAGTTTTGTGTTTTTTGGAGTTTCGATTATTTTTTTTATAATAAACCCATCCATTTTGCTTAAGTTGCTCTGCATTTGAATCTTCTTCCACCTCTGGCAGCTCTGTGGTAAAAGCCTTGCTCACCACCTCGGCGACCTGGGTTTAAACCCCAAGTCTGACAGACGATTTAGCCATGACAGACTCAGCAGAAGCAACACCCACAGTTAAGATCCCAGCTAGCGGGTTTGGATTGTTAATGGCTTCTTTGAACAGTTTTTGTGCAACTATGGACATGCATAGCCAAGTCCTGACTAACCAGAAGGAGATTCTAGCTCATCATGACCAAGTTCTACAGCAGCTAACCCAAGCTCTATACACCCATCTGGTCATGCCAGTCTCGACTTCCAGCTCCCCAAAGGTATGATGGGAATCCGGGCGGATGCCGGGGTTCTCTAACCCAGTTCCAGCTGACATTCAAACTGCAGCCTACTGTCTTCCCCTCTGATAGGTTCAGAATTGCATACATCACTACACTTTTAACTGGAAAGTCCCTGGCTTGGGCGACAGCCATCTGGCAAAAGCAGGGCGCAGGATGTTCAAGCCTCAGTGTCTTCATTGATTATATGCTGCAAATTTTTGATCAGTCTGCCACAGGCCAAAACACCGCCAAACAACTTCTACAGCTACATCAGGGGAGAAACAGCGCAGCTAACTATGCCATTTCTTTTTGGACCCTTGCTGCAGAAAGTGGCTGAAATGATCCTTAACACTCCACTCTCTGTCACGGCTTTAGATGGTCACCCACTTGGTCAAGGCACTGTAACGTTGTCATTGCTCCTTTGCATCTCAAGATGGTGAATCACCAAGAAGAGATTTCATTGCACGTAATTGTGTCCCCTGAGTTCCAAATGGTTCTGGGCTTTCCTTGGTTGAACCATCACAACCCCCAAATTGATTGGATCACTGGCACTATCCTTGAATGGGGTCCTGCTTGCCACGCTACCTGCCTGTTTCCAAGTCCTTCCCTTCAGTCAGAGTCTCCAGATCCCTCTTAGCTAACCCATGTTCCTGCTGAGTATCTGGATTTGAAGGAGGTATTTAGCAAGAAAAGAGCATCTACACTTCCACCCCACAGACCCCATGACAGCACCATTGATCTTTTGCCAGGTACCAATCCTCCATGTGGTCACATCTTTTCACTCTCCCTTCCTGAACGTAAGGCTATGGATGCCTACATTAAGGATTCCCTGGCTTCTGGCCTTATATGCCCTTCCTCCTCTCCAGTGGGGGATGGGTTCTTCTTTGTGGGAAATGGAGGACTGCGGCCGTGCATCGACTACCATGGTCTTAATAAAATCACCATTTGTAATCGATATCCCCTGCTACTGATGTCTACAGCTACCATATACACCAAGCTGGATTTGCACCATGCATACCATTTGATCTGAATCCGCAAAGGTGACAGGGGGAAGACGGCCTTCAATACTCCATCCGGACATCATGGGTATCGGGTTATGCCTTTTGGACTGACCAATGCCCCTGCTGTTTTTCAGGCACTTATTAATGATTTTCTCAGAGACATGATTAACCAGTTTTCTTTTGTTTATCTGGATGAAATTTTCTTCTCCAAATCTTTCCCTGAGCACCATCATCATGTCCACCAAGTCCTCCAGAGACTGCTCAAGAACAACATCTTTGTCAAACCAGAGAAGTGAGAGTTTCATGTCACAGGGGTCTCCTTCCTTGGGTTTGTCATTAGAGAGGTTAGCATTC
Source organism: Tandanus tandanus (assembly GCA_039654325.1). Taxonomy (NCBI): domain Eukaryota; kingdom Metazoa; phylum Chordata; class Actinopteri; order Siluriformes; family Plotosidae; genus Tandanus; species Tandanus tandanus. The sequence continues at coordinate 42,905,034 of JBCNYH010000021.1, read as the reverse complement.
AAATGGACCCAAAGAAGACCCAAGTGGTGCATGACTGGCCCACCCTTAAGTCCATCAAGGAGGTTCAAAGGTCAGTTCGGTGGCTGCCCCCATTTCATCCTTAAACTTTCTTTTTTGTGTACTCAGCAGGCTGACAAAGCATTCCAGGAGCTTAAGAAACGCTTCTCTTCAGCACCCATGCTGACACTCCCTGATCTGGCATTGCCATTCATCGTTGAAGTAGATGCCTCGGATGTAGGAGTAGGAGCAATTCTTTTTTAATGTTCCTCTGATGGGAAACTGCATCCTTGTGCCTTCTTGTCTCACCGCTTGACTCCCACTGAGTGTAGGTATAATGTAAAAGAAGGAGAAATAAAGGAGACCAGGAGTTGCTGGCTGTTAAACTCACTCTCGAAGAATGGAGACACTGGCTGGAGGGGGCCCAATATCCATTCCTGGAATATGCTGACTATAAAAATCTGGAATACCTCCAACAACAAAGCATCTGAACCCCTGTCAAGCCCTGTTTTGAATTTACATATCACCCCGCAACCAAGAACAAGAAGCCAGATGCTCTCTCTAGGCACTTTCTTCCATTGAGTCATGAAGATTATGCAAGGCCAGTTATCCCAACACGTATAGGACATATAGTAGCTCCTATTCACTGGGGAATTGAGACTATTGTAAGACAGGCACAACAGAGCGACCCAGATCTCGGAACAGGCCCTAGTGGACTTCTGTTTGATCCCCAAGCTGTGAAATCACAAGTCATCCAATGGCGACATTTGTCTCATCTTACTGCCCATCCTGGAGCTCAAAGAACATTTGAGTCTCTGGTGGCCTGAGATGGTTAAGAACATTAAGGAGTTTGTGGCGGGCTGCCCTGTTTGTGTTCAGAGCAAAAACCAACAACAACGCCCATAAGGTCTGCTGCATCCCCTCCCCATCTCAAGTCATCCCTGGTCCCACCTTTCTATGGATTTTATCACCGGTCTACCAGTGTCTGAAGGTAACAGTGTTATTTTAGTTGTAGTTGACAGGTTCTCCAAGGCCTGCTGTTTTATACCTTTACCTAAGTTACCTACAGCATTTGAGACAGCTAAAGGTGCTATTCACCATGTCTTCAGAGTTTTTGGCCTCCTCCAGGACATTGTCTCTGACAGAGGTCCCCAGTTCTCCTCCTATGTGTGGTGGGCATTGTGCAGTCTTTTTGTGGCCACAGCCAGGCTCTTCTCTGGCTGAGTACCAACCCCAATCGAATGGGCAGTCTGAGAGGGTGAATCCGGAGCTGGAGGCCATGCTGAGGAGTCCGGTGTCGAACAACCCATCCTCTTGGAGCTTCCAGTTGCTGTGGGCAGAGTATGCTCACAATACGCTCCAGTCCTCAGCTACCGGGATGTCACCATTCCAGTGTCAACTCAGGTTCCAGCCACCTCTGTTTCCTGAACAAGAGGAGGATGCCAGTGTACCTTCTATCCTCCACTTCATCAGGCGCTGCAGGAGGACCTGGCGAAGGGCCCACCAGGCCCTGCTACGGACTTCCAGAAGGAATCAGTTTCAAGCCAACCGTCGCCGGAGACCAGCTCTTCATTTCCATCCTGGATAGAAGGTGTGGCTGTCTTCTAGAGACCTTTCTTTGTGGGTGGAATCCCGCAAACTTGACCCACGTTTTATAGGTCCCTTCAAGGTGATCCGCAAAATTAACCCTGTCTACTATCGCCTTCAGCTGCCCCATTCCCTGAAAATCAACCCCATATTCCATGTGCCCCAGCTACGACCAGTTCTCATCTCCCCTTTGGCCCCTGCCCCCAAAGCCCCACCTCCTCCTTGGATCATCAATGGCCAGCCTGCCTTCTCTAATCATCGGCTGCTGGACTCCCGCTGGGCTCGGGGAAGTGTCCAGTATCTGGTGGACTGGGAGGAATACGGACCTGAGGAACACTTCTGGGTTCCTGATAGAGACATGCTGGACAAGTACTTTATAAAGGACTTCCACCTTCAACATCCTGATCGTCCTGGGAACGTCCTGGGGGGGAGGGGGGGGGGGCTGTTGGGGCGATCTGTCCTGTCACAGATTGGTGACCTCTGGTGGTCAGAAAAGACCACAGACTCCTTGTTGTTATAGAACACCTGTACCATATAGTTTCTGTCTTGTGCCTTGTTAACTCAGTGTATTTAAGTCCTGTCTTCTGTCTGTGTTTTTGCTAAGTCTTTGTGATTCCCTAGTGTCTCTCAAGTCTCAAACCTACTGTTCTCTCTGCTCTCTTTGATTTGTCTGACTGGTATGACCCTGTTTGGTTAATGGTAATTCAATTGGATTGTCCCTAAAACGGTTTGCATAATCGCTGATTGTTTTTTCCTGAACCAGACTTTGGCCTGTTTTTTTGGTTTCTGATTTTAGACTTTGGATTTAAATTGCTTGCCCGGCCTCTGCAGTCTTTTCCCTATTTTTTGACATTTGTGTTTTTGCTTGGATTTTTGGGGTTTTTTTGGACTTTGGATAATTTTTATAATAAATCCATCTATTTTGCTTAAGTTGCTCTTCATTTGAGTCTTCATCCACCTCTGGCAGCTTTGTGGTAAAAGCCTTCCTCGTGACCTCGGTTCAAATCCCAAGTCTGACAGTACTGTGCATCCCTATTATTACACATTACTGTGACCTTACTTAGGTTTATCTCCTTGCAATTATTTTGTTACAATTTTTTAGTGTTCCTACAGTACCAATCAAATGTTGGACACATCTACCCATTCTAAATGAATGAAAAGGTGTGCCCAAACGTTTGATTGACACAAGATACTTTCATATTCTTTTGAATGCAGTACTTACCCTCTCCAACTGCCCAGAAACAGGTACCAGTTTAGGAGGCCCATCCACACCCATCTCCCCTCCATGTTGGCCTGAATCCAACCAGTTATCATTCCAGTCACTAATCAAATCTTCATGTGAATATGATCGCCCAACAGTTCCTTTCCCTCGAGCTGCAATGGCCTTCCTCTTGCTCGATGGTGTTCGACTTATAAAAATTCCTTCATGAGAGCAATCAGAAAGGAGTCGTCCAGAGCCTGGGGTACCCCGGCGGAGTTGAGCCGTGACCTCTAGGTTTTTCCGGCCATGGTATGCGGACTGGCTGGGGATCATACTGCTTACAGTGCCCATGCCCCCTAGAGACGGTGGGGAAACAGGAGAGGAATGTTGCCTATGGCTCTCCAGGCCTGAAGATTGGTGTTCAGTAGTCACTGGAAGGGACTGGACTAATGCCATGCTTGTGGCTTACTGCACACATGCAATCTGTACCAGCAAACAGAGAGAAGATAATTGTCAGATCATTCACAAGGCACTGAAGTTATTACTATCAATATGGTCATGGTATTTTTTTAAAGGTATAATCTAGCATCTTAATGTTCTTTAATGTGTAGGAACCCTTGAGTTTTGACCCTAGAGTAGAGAGTTCATACTAAAAAAATCTTCCAACTGAACCATTCAAGGATGATCAGAAATATCCTCAGAAAATCCTTAAGCACCTTATTTTGTCTTGAATTATATAAGAGACAGCAGTATTCCTAACAAAAATGTAGAATTTAGTACAAAACCATAAAATACACCATGAGACGAGACAGCTATTTGTACCTTTTGTGTAAGCTACACGGAAGGTACTGTGACGCACTGATGAAATTGTGTGAGGGTTTGTCTGTTCGCAGTCCACGAGTGCGTGCTCAGTCCTAGTATTGTCTTTGGCGTGAGCCATATATTATTCATGTTATTATTAGATAGAAATGTGAGTAGTATTACGCAAGTAAAAGTAATATTATGATAGTCGTTACATTTACATAGACAGGAACTTTCCAATAGGTCTAATGCTGGGATCTAACTGGATCATTAGAAGTTCAACTTCATCTTCAAGTTAGACAGAGCATGTGTGTGTCCGAAGACTCAGAAGGGGTACATTTTTAAATTCGAATATCTCCATTAATGACATAGTAATTAATGTCATGACAGTAGTAATGTTATTAGTAGTATTACTATTAATACACTTCATTCAGGTAATGTATTGTACCCTAGCGTTAGGCCCTATTATTCAACAAGGATTTGACATTATATATGTCAGTTGGTGCCACGCAAAGGTTAGTGAACGTGTGTGTTTGTTCAACCAGTCATTTTCTCTAGACGATAATGAGGGAGAAAGCCTGGTGTTATTGTAATATAATACAAAGCAGTAATATTTTGAACTGTTTTAAAACACCAGAGTTCTGCCCAGTTGTCTTCATCTGGCTGACCAGATTGACTTAGGAATTCACATGTCAAAGTTCACGTGGATGAAAGCTGGATGATGCAAAACTACCTGCTACCAGAAGTAAACGTGTATTCTTTCACCTTCAGAAAGATGGCTTTTTGGTTAGAAAACTTAACATGTGGCCTGGTTAAAAAAATAATCGTGTACTATTATATTTTCTTTGATTGCCTTTAGCCTTAATAACAGTGTGTAATTGTCACTGCACTGCTTCAACATCATCCACAGTCGGGTTCATTTTTCACAGACATCTTTAAGTTGATGGAAAAATTGAACCACTCCATAAAGTCTTCTCCAGCACATCCCAAAAACTTTCAATAGGGTTAAGGTCCGGACTCTGGGGTGCCAATACATATGTGAAAATAATTCCAGGGTCACACTGGGTCAACAGCCTGTCCTTAGAACACTGGGTGGGAGGTGGAACTACACAAACACTTTTTCACATCCAGAGGAAATTTAAATTCATATATATATATA
>JBCNYH010000021.1:42798721-42809177 GCA_039654325.1 Tandanus tandanus | reverse complement strand
TATATACACACACAGAGGAAACTGTCACTTCCTATGCAAGTGCATAGGATATGTAATATTAGCACCGTGTTTCCTACTGAAGGTAATTATTAAAAGTGCACTCTACAGGACATGAAATAATTGGTCCTGCTAATGATGTAGTGCACCATACCCCACACAGCACTAGTATACATGTTTCAGGTATTTACAAGCCTATGCATGGTGGCTTCTACTCACTATATGTGACCGGTTTTGGCAAAATGAGTCACATGCTGATGAAGATGAATTTTGAGTTGACATTACCATAGAAAAGGTTCAAGTATGAGCTTTCAGATGAGATATAACATGAATCTCTAGCAGTCAAGCAACCAGACTCTAAACATGATCATGTCTGGAACCTGCGAACCGAGAAATTTGCCTTTAATTAAGCAAGCTAGCCAAATGCCTCGTCATCTAATTAGTGACACAAATGAATGGATGAACCAGATTCTCACTGTCCCTACCTACTATCTAGTGAAACCACAGCCAACGGAACAGGTCTGGCAGAATTTTGCCAAAACAGGTCACATACAGTGCACTATAAGGTTGGACCTGCACTATATGCACCCTGAGGAGTGCACTTGAGCCATAACCAACTGGAGAATAAGTAGATATATTCTATACAACTGGTATGCACATTATTTTTTTAATGCAATAAAATAGTCTCATGAACACTCTCATGAATGAAAAAGCACGTGTTCAGACATGAAGCTTGCAGGATGTTAATGACCATGCAACATTTATCCTTAGTATCTGCCTGCTCAAGGTGATTTGAACTAGAAATTTACACTCACTCACTTATGTGAGAAACTGCTTAATCCTGCTAGGGGTGCGGAGAGGCTGTAGCACACGGCGAGCATGCAAACCCCACACGGGGACTCAAACCCAGGACCTTGATGCTGTGAGGTGGATGTACTAACCACTATTACACTGTGCCGCCATAGATTATCAACGTTTATCTGAAATGGCATGAAATAAGCAGATGTGAACAAGTCAATCAGATAATACATTTCATGGCTTTGCTAGAGATAGTGTGTTTACACTAAAGGCATTTTATTGGTTTGCTGTGGGAAAGATGCATTTTTACATCAAATGATTCGATAGCAAGAATTCCAAGCTAAGTATTGATACCCTGACATGGTGGTAGAATCCCTGAGGGTCATGCAATGTTGAGTGATGATTTTGTGGCATTTCTGGTATATTTTAAAAATAGCAGGTCATACATTCACTCAGCAAGGCTGGTTTTCATGTATACATGGTAGGAATTTATAAAAACAATAAACAAAAAATTTATTGTAATTGTAAAATTAATTCTAATTATAAAATCCAAACACATTTCTAGCGTTTTATGCTAAAATGCGATTGACCCACTAATGCATTAATCTGCTATCTAAACATACAGCCCTGTGACTTTCTGACTGTGGTTTGATTCTGGAGGACCACATGTTATTATTGTTGTGATACTGTTATTTATTTTTTTGTTTGTTTGTTTTTTGATTATTGCTTAGTTTAACACGTTAAAGGCGATCAGATGGAGGAAAAGATTTAACACGTCATTCTGAGTCACATGTTTAGGGATGTGGCAAAATATTTCTGGAGTGCAGAGATATTTTTTGGTGTGCTGTAATATCAGTATAGACAAATAGCATAATGTCAGTTTTATATATTTTAACTTTATTTTATTAGCGGAATTAAAAGGGTTTTATTTTTAAATAAGGTTGGGATTAGGGGTTATATACAACTCTATTATAAACTCAAAACTTGTACACATTATGTATGTATGTATAAATGGCCCATATATATATATATATATATATATATATATATATATATATATATCACATAGTGGGAAATTCCTTTAGACTTATAAGTACATTATATGACCAAAAGTTAGTAGACACTCGACCAAAACATCCACATGCGTTTCTTGATGGTTGGACTCCAGGTTCAGTTCCTCTTTGTTGTTATAATAAATTACTCTCTTTTGGGAAAGCTGTTCATTAGATTTTGCAGTGTGGCTGTGGGGATCTGTGATTATTAATATCAGGCACTGATGTCAGGAGGGGACACCTGGGGTAGCAGGCATTCTAGTTTGATCCCAAAAGTGTTCAGTGGTGTTGAGGTCAGTGCTCTGTGTAAGCGACTCATGTTCTCACTGTGTGTGCAGATGGACTGTCACACTAGAACAGGTTTGGACTTCTTAGTTTTAATGAAGGGAAATTGTCACCCAACGGCAGAGGAAAACGTGTGGTTTCAACTCTGTGGCAGCAGCTTTGGAAAGAAGCTTTATATGGGTCTGATGGCCAAGTGTCCATTAATTTTTGACCATATAGTGTATTTCTACTCCCTGCAGTACTTATGAGAACTGTATATAGACATGTCTATGGGTTCACATCATAAACCTCAGACAGTGAACTATATAATGCACAATTAAAGGGTATTTAGGATACAGATAATTACGTTGCACTATTCACAGTTGGCTATGTACTGCATAGGATGTCAGTAGTGTAATATACAGGACAGTCTATATAACTATATGGGCTTTACATATTGACCTATACACTGCACTTTTGGAAGGTATTTGGGATTCAGGTTTGCTCATGACTCACACTACTCTCTATGTACTCACTAGGTAGTACACTATATACTGGAAAATAGGGTAAACAATAGGTGGTCATTTGGGATTTGGGATCTCCCTTGTCTCTTGTCAATACGCTTATTGTGTCACGTAAATTTTCATCCCTATTGTAGAGCGACATCCTGTCTTTCCCGTCATTCTCTTGTGCGTGTGCAGCCTGATTGCTGGATGTGCTTTCCCTTCAAGGACGCGTGTCAGCTTCAAAGCTCAACAAACAGCCGATGCTTGACTAATGAGTCTCGAAGCCTGGCTTGGTCGCCTGTTGACAAGCAAATACCGTCAACTTCCTCTTCCACCATGGATATGCTGTAACCATTAGCTGTAGACTTTTTGGGCCAAGTAGGATTGAGGCTGCCAGCCTGCCGCCTTCTAGGCCCCACTCCTATCAGAGGGTTAGCCAGGGCTCCATTCGTGTTTGCACAGCATTTATTTTTGAGTTAATTGTGTTCTTTGTCGAAGCCTAGATTAGATTACTCTTTGGATCACCTGTTTGAATGTCTGGTGAGTTTACTCTCCAGAATCAATACCAGTCTACCTTTGAAACTTTGTATGTTGACCAAAATCTCATGTCAAAACCCCTAATTTGTTTAGATAGGGCTCTCTTGACATGCATCTGTGTGGTCTGTAGGCTGTAGTGGAGCTAGAGCACTGAGCTGAGCTCTCTTGTGTCTCGGGGTTTTGAGAGCTCTGTGTGCGTATCAGAAAAGTGGACCTGGATGATGGATGGAGAGACCGAGACGCGTCGAGTGGGGTAAAATCCCACTTGTCTCTCAAATGCACCTGTGAACAGCCAAGAGTCCTCGAGAGCATAGAACACAGAGCAATGCTTAAGGAGCACTTAAACAAAGAGAAAAAACACAATGGACAGCAAGAGAGTAAATGAAACTTTTATCAGATCATTTTAAATATCTGTGCATGGAATTTTAAATATTGGCTTGGACATCTTATACATATATCAGTGTATACTGTGTAGTGTCATATACACTCTTAGGACCTAAGGTTAAGAATCTTTAAAGGTAGCGAAGAACCATTTCCTGGTAAAACCATCCTAGCTCACAGGCTTCGTATTTCTTAGTCACCTGTTTTAGATCTTGTTTTGGTTCTGTGTTGGTTTGCAATAACAACAGCACTAACAGTAATAACACTTCATGACCGGAGGACTGATTCTGCAGCACACAATTCATAGAAAAGTGGAAAAGTGTGACATCAGGTGTTAAGAAATGGAAGAAGGCATACGATTTAAAGAGAAACCAAAAAGATGGCGACGTTTACTAATATAAAAGCACCCAGTGCAGGGGTCATAGACACTCGTTTACAGAAGTAATGAATGGTTTCAGAATGACATTGTGGCCGATACCATTTTATACCCAAGAGATGACACTGTATTTCATGTTTATTTAATAATTAAGTAAATGGCTCCGGTACATATTCTGAAGCTATTTAGCATCTGTTAACTCCGAGAAAGTAATTACTCCCTATAGACTTGTGTTCACTTCTCAAGATTTACACTGAAGGATTTTTGCAGATGCCCTTTTCCAGAGCAACGTGCATTTGTCTCATTTACACAACTGAGTACTTGAGGGTTAAAGGACTTGCTCAAGGGCCCAGCAGGGACAGCTCGGCAATGCTGGCTTTTGAACTTTCTAACAGTAGTGCCTAAAAATTGAGCTACCAGAAAATCATGCTATTTAGGATCTCTAACAAAATAAATGTAAGCTATACTAAAATAAGCAGAATTTGATATTTTGTTTGAAAATATCAATAAAAGCCCAGACTTTAACCATTTAAACTGTGATGCAAACCTTTTACAGATATCTTCATATATTAAAGGTTAGATTTAATAATCAGGGCAAATTAACATAAGGCCACAATTTAGAACGAAAGTGCTAATATGAACAGCCACTTCTGTGAGTGCAAAAATTAATTACCACAAACTCAGTTAGGTAATTTTTTTAACAGCCAACACTATCTACGGAGAGCAACACAAATTATTACAACAATAATAATTATATTACAACATCTTTCTCTGGCATTTCAAATAAATTAACTCAAGCAGAGAAAGTTCTCTTCGTCTATACCACAGGCTGTTTTTTTTAATCACTCCTTTATGCAGTGGTACTTTCACAAGCACATTAATAGTTTGTTAAGAGAAAATATTAACTAAAACTCCCTAGTGGGTAATGTTTGTCATGGTCACTTAGAGCAAGTGGCATCGTCATTATCACGGCTTTACGAATGGAAAAATAAACCATTACAATTTTGCTTTAGTTTGTTTTTCTTGTGTTTCCATGTAGTATATACTAAAACTCTAAATGATTTAAAAAGTCACCCTTAGCTAAACACAGGGCATATGCTGTGCTCACCGAATTCACCAGTCCTCCCTATGTAATAGTTAAAATATATAAAAATCTGATTTTAGTTTGCTTTTCTTTATGTTTCCGTGTAGTATATAGTACAACAATTGTTCAACCCAGAATCAGTGGACATGTTACTAAAATGTGAATTCAGTTACATCCACCCTTCATTGAAAAATTGTTAATTACCCCCGCCAAGAAGGTTATGTTTTCACCAGCGTTGGTTTGTTTGTTTGTTTGTTTGTATTTTTGTCAAACTCAAAAAATTACAAAAGGATTTCAATTCAGTCAGAAATGATACAAGGAACAATTGATAAAAATTTGGCAGCGATCCAGATTATTGTCTGAATAATAAGAAAAATTTTAAAGATTTTTTAGCGCGGATGATGTCATCCGAGTTACTGTGCCCGGACCATACCGAAGCGTAACTTCCAGGCTTGCATTCGATGGTGTAATCTCATTCCTTTATCTTTCTGTACAACTTTTAGGCCAATTATCACAAAAATAATCCAATTTTTAATACTTCCTCATCCATGTGCAAGGCCTCTTATTCAAGGCAGGTCCTATACACAATGTTATCATATAAATGGCTGCACATTTGCATTGTAGGGCTCAAATAATAAACAAATGTTGCAATTACAGCCTTGGTGGAGGTCTGCGCTCTCCGAGTGCTTTTCTAGTTAAGACAATGCTTTCATTTCACCATTAAATAATATTGTGATTCGCAGTGACGTGGTTACATTCAACTATAGTAAGTTATGTTGTGTGATTCATTTAAACACCTTCCCCTTGCGAATTTTGTGATCTGAAAGGGAAAATCCTACAAATACGCATGCAGAGAAGTCAGGCATAAATATAACTGTGTCTGCACCTTTCTGTTACAGATTTTTCACTACGCATTATTAGTAAAGTCTGACAGTAGTTTGTAACACCATAATGTAGTAAACCTGGCATTTGTACATTGATGTAGTTGGTTTCTTTTTCATCCTTTCATTCATTTTCTGAACCGCTTAATCCTAATTAGGGTCACGGGGAGGCTAGTGCCCATCTCAGCCGACGGTGGGGTACACCCTGGACAGCTCGCCAGGCCATCGCAGGGCCAACAGTAACACAACCATTCGCACGCACACCTAGGGGTGATTTGTAACAGCCAATTAGCCTACTGTGCATGTTTTTGGACTGTAGGAGGAAACCGGAGTGCCCAGAGGAAACCCACACAAGCACAGGGAGAACATGCAAACTCCACACAGAAACACCCAAGCTGGGAATCGAACCCAGGACCTTCTTGCTGTGAGACAGACGTGCTAACCACTACGCCACCGTGCCACCCTGGTTTCTTTTTTTGGTTTCTTATTTTTATTTTTATTTTTTTTTAGGAACAATTGGCACAAGTTGACACAAGATAAAAATGAAGTAATTATTCAAAACCCCAGTATCCGATGTTAGACAGAATAGGTTCCCTTTCGAGTCTTGTTCCTCTCAAGGTTTCTTCCTTATGTCATCTCAGCTAATTTTTCCTTGACACTGTTGTTTCTGGCTCAATCACAAGCTTGTTCATCAGTTTTCTAAATCCCCTGTATCTGTGACATTGTCTACTACTCTACAAATAAAATCAAATTGACGTGTAATATTTGTGAAGTGACCAGCATATAGAATGACATTATTAGCATTCTAGGTCTCTAATATGTTATCTTTGCTCACAGTTCTCCCTCCCTCCTACACTGTCTTGTCCTTTGGCAGAAGTGACAGCTCAAAATAGCCAGTTACTGCCAATTCGAAAGTGTACTTTACCCAGTTGTTCTGTAGGAGTGGATGCTATACTAAAATATTGTTTCAGTAATAAGTGGTTAGCATTAGCATAATATCAGCAGTTTGTGTCAAACAAATACAAAGGCCTGCTGTCACTTCTTGGACTTTTATCCTTCCTTCTCTCTGAGCTGGAGTGTGAGCACACCACTCACTGTTTGGTGTTCACTCTTGTGAAACAATCGTGCGTTGGCCTTGGCCGAGAACTCGGTGCTCATTTGGAAAGCAGAAGTGAAACGCTCGTCTCTCTCCAAATCCTCAACGCACTACAGAAACCTCGGCTCTCAATGAGACCAACACGCAAATCTGTCTCGCCCTGATAGTGCACTGTTGTCACACAGAAGAACATATGCTACGAGTGATAGCAATTCCTCTGGGTCTGTGTTTCTGTCTGTTTATCTCTCTGCCACCGTAATGTAATCTGATCACAGAACGGAGCTTTTAAAACACTCTGAGCAACAGGAAATGATAAATAAGGTTTTCATTAGCACAGTATTACAAGGACAGATGTGTCCAAAGGTGTTATATTTCACACTCCTATCTATCTATATATCGCTATCATTAGCTGAAATGCCATTATTAAATAATAAACTTTTATCTGAACAACTGAATATTAAGTTGTAACTTTAAGCTCATAAAGAACTTTTTTGCATGTTGCTGTTATAAGAATATATTCACCTATGTCATCGCCATAATGTTAAGTATTTACTAACAGCATGTTCAAAGCCAACACCTATCTCAGCCGACTCTGGGCAAGGGCGGGGTACACCCTGAACAGCTTGTCAGGCCATCACAGGGCCAACACATGTACATCCATTCACACTCCCACCTAGGGGTAATTTGTAACAGCCAATTAGCCTACTGTGCAAGTTTTTGGACTGTGGAAGGAAACCGGAGTACCCAGAGGAAACCCATGCAAGCATAGGGAGATCAGGCAAACTCCACAAAGAAATGCCCGACCCCCGGGAATCAAACCCAGGACCTTCTTGCTGTGAGGCAGATGTGCTAACCACTACACCACCATGCTGCTTGTACTAAATCAAACATGCAAATTCAATCTTCTAAGGATAGAACCTGCTGTGGTGACCCCTAATAGGAATAGCCGAAAGAAGAAGAAGAAGAAGAAGAAGAAGAAGAAGAAGAAGAAGAAGAAGAAGAAGAAGAAATCGGGGTGAATAGCTTATTAATAACAATTCATGTAAACTTGAAATATGAATTGAACTGCCAGAGCCGCAATTATAGAAATTTATAAATTAATTTGACCCAATTAGATTTAAGAATTCTACATTGGTGTAATATAATTAAAATAATTACCCTCCCAACTTTATAAAGGACCCCTACATTACACCAGATTATGCATGTTGTCATCTGTAAAGTCTTTTCCAGCATTTCTCTTAAAAAGTGTATTTATTTATTAATTAATTTATTTATTTGTTTATTTATTTATTTCACTTAAATGATACACAGATGGCTCAGTGGTTCACATTAGACTCTATTGAGGGAGATTAAGGTGTGTGTGAGTGTGAGTTTAAGAAAGCTCAGCAACTTACAGCACTCAAGGTTTCACTTAACTACTGACCTTTTATAGTTTTATGTTATGATTCAGTTCTTTAGTTTGGAGCATACCATTCATCATCTTCTATGAAATGACTAACAATTACAAACAGGTCAGTCAAACCTGTACCGCTACCAAGATATGAGCCATCAGCTGCGAGAGGTAATGTTCGCACATAATTTTTTGCTGAGAGAAAGAGTTTCGCATCAGCACCCAGGATTCATGTGCACATTTGTTTCTTCCCAAAATTAAGCCGTGCATCTGAACTGGTTACAACAAATTCCCTACTCTTGCAAAATGAGCTATTGCATCTGCTTAAAATTGTTTTTCAGGTGGACCCTTGACATTAAATAATATTTTGGCCTGAGCATAACTCTGTGTCAGGTAGTGGGAAAAAAATAGAGATGAAGTTTCAGTTCCTGTTTGTAAGCAATCGTGAAAACTTGTTCATCCCTCAGGGAGGCAATTTTTCATATTGTTGCGTTCAAGGGTGACACACAGAGGAAGCACTGTACTGTTCATTCTGGTTAAAAAAAAACTGTGTTTAGTTACCCATTGGTTTGCAAATTCATATTAGTAATTTCTTCTTTGCAATCAAATAACACAACGATTCCTACTTCCTAAAAAAAGTGCAATATATAGAGTACGAAAAAATACTTTATGACAGAAAAATATTTCACATTCAGACCAGTTTGACTCAGAACATGATTATGTAAAACCCAGCCAACATAAAACTCTGTATCTATAAATACCCCTTTACACCCTAAGTGTACTACTGCATGATATAATGTCTTTGACATCCTCCATAATATATTTCCTCTAATAGGGGGCCATTCAGAAGTCAGTTTCTCAATCCCTATAAAAATGCACAGCGTATAGCATAAATGAATGGCTTTTTGATGAGATAAACTACTGGACTTATCTTCTTTAACCTAAACATAAGTGGCTAAATAGCTGAAAGAGTTGATGGGAGTTGGACGCATCAGTATAGTGCCAACCCCCCAAAAGAAGAACCCAACGATTACAGTTTCAGAATTGCAGAGTTCAGTTAAATTCTTGTGGTTACGAGCTTTCAAAATCCACACAAGCTATTTGGAACAGTTGCACAAATGAAACACTTCCTGAGTGCAACATTCAAAATGCAATGTCATTGGAACTATTATTGAAATCATTCTACGATCCGAATATTAAATAGTATCCACATATACAACCCTAATAATACAGGGTGACCCAATAAAACCTCCCACATTTCAAAGGTCAATGAAAAAGGAAATTGTTAAAGATAATCAAATTATTATTTGCACACATGAAACTTCACTCAATAACATTTTTATACATTATGTTTTAAAGATGACATCTTCATTGTCTATACATACGGAGGGGATTTCTGAAGGCTGCTATGGTGCGACGGGTCATGCAGGGCAGTGGTGGCTCAGTGGTTAAGGCGCTGGATTGCTGATCCGAAGATCAGGGGTTCAAGCCCCAGTACCCCCAAGTTGCCACTGTGGAGCAAGGCCCTTAACTTTTAATTGCTCAGTTGTATAAAAATGATAAGTATAAGTCAGTCTGGATAAGGGTGTCTTCCAAATGCCATAAATGAAATGAAATGTCGGGTGGAACAGCGGCAATGTCCTCCTCAATAGTAACCTTACGGGATTCAAGAGTTTGTGGTCGATGAGTATACACCCGTGATTTAAGGTAGCCCCACAGAAAAATAAATCACAAGGGGCGAGGTCAGGGGAACGGGCCACCGCCCAACATCGCCAAGCAATGATATCACCCGAAACATTTCCCTCAGCACTTCCAATGATCTTTGAGCTGTGCGTGCTGTAGATCCATCTCACTGAAACCACACATCGAGTTCTTCAAACGCAAGGTGTTCAATGTGGGGTTGGGCCACCAACAGACCTCAGCACCGCCTCTCCTGCCTCACAATGTTTCATATGTGCAAATAATAAGTTGATTCTCTTTAACCTTTTTTTTTTTTTTTTTTTTTTTTTTTCCCTTTAAAATGTGAGAGGTATTTTGGGGGGCTCCTCCTGTCTATCCACTAACAGTCAAGTTCTGACAAAGCAAAAACTTTGA
>JBCNYH010000021.1:42733036-42749573 GCA_039654325.1 Tandanus tandanus | reverse complement strand
TCTTTTACATGCCTCTCACCACAGACAGTGAGAGACATGGCCGGCATTTGATAACCCAGTTAGCTGCACTGGGGGTCGTATAAACTTTTTAGGATTAAAATAAATGAATACATTTGTAGAACCAATTTTAAAATACAGTGGCTAACCCCGAGTGGTTAGCTCTTTAGCTTATAGATAGCTATCATATTCCACATCATACACTACGTTGGCTCACTCAATGTGACTTCAGCTGCAAATTACATCATCAAAATACGTCTCATATATGTAATATTTACAAAATGTGGACATTTGTGTATTTAGTACTTTCTCACTGACGCAACTTGACCGGCGGGAGCTCGCGGAAATGCTTCCGCAGAACACCGCGGAGCAGCATGTGATTGTCGTCACGTGTACCGCAAGTTGCCGCAGAGAACCGTCAGCACCGCAGCCTTTTGCAGCTTCTCGGGGTAAATTCTATCATGTTTGATTTTTCCCGCCGCATTTCTGTGGTAAGACCGAAAAGACGTGACACCACCGCCTTCATCGTAAGACCAGCGTGTGAACATCGACAAACACCGGTGGTACCATATGATGCTCACGGCGGTCACACTTTTTTCCCGTAATATAAAAGCCTATAAATCTGCACCTCAGCTATTGTTGCAGAGTCATGACTTCGAAGGGAAGAGAACGAAGACGAAGGAAAAAGCTGTTTTCCGCAACTACACCACGCGGTGTGCCTCCTTGAGGTACCGCGGGTATCCGCGTGAAAGTTGCGTCGGTGAGAAAAAGGTATTAATCCTAATTAGGGTCACGGGGAGGCTGGCGCCCACCTCAGCCGACTCTGGGTGAGGGTGATACACCCTGGACAGCTTACCAGGCCATCGCAGGGCCAACACACATAACCATTCACACTCACTCTCACACCTAGGGGTGATTTGGGACAGCCAATTAGCCTACTGTGCATGTTTTTGGAATGTGGGAGGAAACCGGAGTACCCGGAGGAAACCCACGCAAACACGGGGAGAACATGTAAACTCCACACAAGCGCCCGAGCCCGGGAATCGAACCCAGGACCTTCTTGCTGTGAGGCGGACATGCTAACCACTGCACCACCGTGCCGCGATATTTAGTTGCTACGATTACTTTAACGATTAGCAAGAAGGCTTACCACGGACTACAGTTGCTAACTGCACTCCAGATTTGTACATGGGCCGTGTCAAATAAAGTTTACTTTATTTACTTTATTTACTAGACCAGATGGGCGGGCTGATCCACCCATCGCTCCTCCCACACTACTGGCATGTTACACTATCGCGTCAAAACACGTCACTACCGGCTCGAAAAATCAAATGTGTGACGTCACTACCGGCTCGAAAAATCAAGTGTGTGACGTCACAAGCAGGCTACGTCCATTTCTTTTTTTACAGTCAATGGATTTAACTCGAACCAAATGACACGACTCGCTCCCCAGCTATTCATGTTTGCAATTTTGACCGCAACAGTGTCTAATGCAAGCAAGTTAGTCGATTTGACACTTACCCGGCGTCTCCAGGACACTTGTCCGCCCCTTATTATGTCCGCGGTGGTTGGCTCACATTGGTTCCGCCCCTGTGTCACAACCTGAGTTAACCACCGCCATGTATCGCACCGCTCTCAGACACCTGCAGCGATTTAACAGCAACACCTCGGCTCTGTCGCGCTGCGTCGCCGCTAAAACCCACATCCGGACGCTAGGATTGTCACACAGTTGTCTCAGGATGGTAAAGTCTTACTTTTCGGTGTTTAAATACAACGTCAAGTGGCATGTATAGCTACAGATGACCTTTTTCATTCTCTGAACTAGCATGGCTAAAAGTAGCAACCATAACCGTTTTCTAGCATGCTCCACCTTCTCTACGATGATTGGGTGGTTGTTACCAATCCGGTAACGAGGGAATAGAGTAAGCCAATCGTGTTGCAGGTAGAAGACGGGATTAGCCAATTATCGCACGGGGGGGGTGTGACTTGTCGAAAACGGGTAGGATAATGTGTAGCAAACTAGCATATGCTGAGTTAAATTTGGGGTTTTGTTTGTAACAGGGTTGTATTTTTTTGAGTGTTTCTATGATAACTATATGAGTAAGTTGTAAAGTGTGGTTGAAGGCGGTGTGTGACATGCTTTATAGACAAATCTTTCAAACTTTGGAACAAGGTCAAGGTCTGATTGATTGTTTTTAACTTCATTAAGCAAAACACAACAACACTGCACTGATTTAATTTATTACATTTTCTATTCTAAGAACTATTAATGCCCTGTACTGGAATTTGGGAGATATTTAAAATGTTGTTATTTTAGTAATTAAAACAAACATTTAATAAGAAGGAAAATGTTAAAAAATAAAAAAAAAATTTAAATAAATTAAATTTCCAGGATGAAGCTTTTATTATTTATTTGTAATTTTTTTAACCAATAAAAGAAAAAATATCTTGATTCTGATCTCTCACAAAAGTATGTTTCAGTTGTGTTTGTTCCTAATGTGTGAATATTACTGTATTTTATTTAACATTTATTTATTTATTTATTTATTTATTATTGATGAAGGAAATATCGAGAGAATTCACTGGTGAATAAAGTTTAAATAAAAAGTAATGGTTTTCCCGTGTAAGCCTGTAGTAAGTGCACTCGCTTTGAGGTTTAAGTTTTTGTATGATGATGATGATGATGATGATGTACGTTACATTAAAAGCAGGGAGTAATTTAGCAATTCAGCAGTTTGTTTATGTTTCTGGTTCTCTACAAAGGGATCTATTGATTTTTACTCCTGGCTCTTAGGCGAGTTCGGAGTCTTACAGGATTGAAAGGGACACCTTCGGGGAGCTGAAAGTGCCGAGCGATAAATATTACGGAGCTCAAACCGTGCGATCCACCATGAACTTCAGAATCGGTGGCGTGACGGAGAGGATGCCGGTAAGTGGAGTATGAGGGGTGTTTGTTGCGTAATGTACAAGTAAGTAACAGATGTAAAATGAAACCAGATCAACAAATAAACAGCATGTGATTTTAGAAAAATAATCCTTTCATGCATGAACTATTTTTACACATATTCCTAGGTTTTTTTTCTTTCTTTTTAACCCTAATATGATATATGCATTTCTGTTCTGTCTAAATTATAAATATTGCTTAATTTAAGAATTAAATTAGTTGAGTCTAGCACAGAATTATATTTTGCTTAATTTTCTTGCTGTCTTTAATGAGATTTTGGCTCAAGTTTCCCATGGATCCTCAAAATCTCTTTTTGTAAATGAGTGTAAGTAGACGCTGGTCTTTTTAAAGTGATTTAATTTATGTGCAAGAGTGACATCAGGGATGTTGCTAATATGACGTGAAATTTCAGCAGTGCCAGGAAAATGTACAGTCCAGGATTTGTGGCTCATCAGAGATATTTCCAAACGTACCAAAGTCAAGGTCACTGTGGGTCATATTTATGTGCATTTAACTGCCAGGCAGGGTTTTTTGTGTGATGGCCACCATATGTGTGTGTGTGTGTGTGTGTGTGTGTGTGTGTGTGTGTGATTCAGATCCAGGTGATTAAAGCGTTTGGTATTCTGAAGAGAGCAGCAGCTGAGGTGAATAAGGACTACGGCTTGGACACCAAGATCGCTGATGCGATTGTGCAGGCAGCAGACGAGGTACTGGAAAATCTCCCAGCTCATAATACTGCAGGATAAGACAGAGAAGTTTTAAGTTAACGGACATCAGTTTATTACTGTAGGACATTTTAGACAGATATTACTACAAGTTGAGTTGTAACAAAACATCACTTATAGAATTGTGATTCTGCGCAATAGACGTGCACATTAGTCTAATTGGCTGTTCCAGATTGCCCTGAGGTGTGAGTGTGTGTGTATGAATGGTTGTGGGTGAGTTTGCACTGTAATTGTCTGGTGAGATGTTCAGGGTGTACCCCACCTTGGCCCAGTGTCCGCTGAGATAGGCACCAGCTTCCCTGCAACCCTAGTAGGAATAAGTGGTTCAGCAAATGAGTGAGCGAATGGGAGGGCTCCAGAACATGCATTATAGATCACGTTATAGTTAATTATAGTTCACAAC
This sequence comes from Tandanus tandanus, assembly GCA_039654325.1. Taxonomy (NCBI): domain Eukaryota; kingdom Metazoa; phylum Chordata; class Actinopteri; order Siluriformes; family Plotosidae; genus Tandanus; species Tandanus tandanus. The sequence goes on along the minus strand of JBCNYH010000021.1, from coordinate 42,745,504 downwards.
CATTAAAAAAAAACCCAGCTTATTCCATCTAAAACTATGAAATGACAGCAGCTTGGTGCTGCCATGATCCACAGAGTACAGGAATCAGGCAGTGGAAGACAGGTGTTTTAGCCACTTTGGATCTCTATTTCCGGTTAAAATGACGACTCGGCCACTTCTGCGGAGTTCATTATGTGTCAGGCGATAATTTTATATAAAGAAGAGACTTTAGAGTTGGAGGAATAGTTTATTTAATCAAATTTTGGGTGGAGAGGATTTTAAACTGTCTTTACTTCTAAGATACAGTGAGCCTGAAGTACTCTTTAGACTATTAAACTATGTACAATTTCTTTTTCCATGAAAGTTTCTTTGGTTTTTCATTAGTTTTTTTTTTAAAGTGAATTCATATCATGATGCTGTTGAATCTGATTGGTTACAGTTTTCTGTTACCCGCACATGGTATTTTTATATGTAGAGCTTACATGGATTAGTGAATTTGATTGGTGCTAAAAATGTGTAAATATAGTCATACGTTCTGGCTGCAGTCGAATTCACACTGTTCCCCTGTGCCCAGGTGTCTGCTGGGAAACTGGATGAGCACTTCCCCTTGGTGGTGTGGCAGACAGGCTCAGGAACACAGACCAACATGAACGTCAACGAGGTGATCAGCAACCGTGCCATCGAGATCCTCGGGGGCAAACTCGGCAGCAAAGACCCCGTGCATCCCAACGACCACGTCAACAAGAGCCAGGTGGATGAATACAATCACACACAAGCGTCACACAACCTCTCATCACACACCCCAACCCTCAGACACCTTCACTAAAGTTTAGGAACAGAACGATAGATCATGTATTGATAAATTATGACCGAGTCAATTAGAATCCCAGAATTGTCCCTCTACAGCGGATCTATATTTGACACCATGCTCAAACTGTGTAGTTCGACAGGAAGTACACAGTTTGAGCATGGTGTCAAATATAGATCTTGGCTAGACAAAACATGGTACTTCTGAAACAAGCCGCTTTAAGTGCTGTTGGTGTGGAATAGAGCCGCGACAAGGACCAAGCAACCACGTCACAGTTAAATAATGCAGACGTGCTCAGTGGAAATAGCTTTATTTTGTTTCAGCCGTAATTGTGCTGTTTAGACAGCAGACGGCACAATAACATTCTATAGAAGAAACGCACGTCGTGTCACTAGAAAGAAAACTGGGATCATCTTCGGCTAATTTTTTATTATTTTTTTTCTTTGGATCGCACAGAGAATTGTTTTGAGATTCAAGAAATAAAGTCTCCGTTTTTCCTCTGGTATAGACCCAGGAAGTGATGTCATGGCTTCCCAGAGCGAATACTGATTATGTGCTAAGAGACAAATAATCTCATAGTAGAAGGCAGTGGTGGCTTAGTGGTTAAGGTGACGGGTTACTGATCAGAAGGTCAGCGGTTCAAACCCCCCTATCATCACTGTTGGGCCCTTGAGCAAGGCTCTTAACCCTCAATTGCTCAGTTGTATAAAGATGATAATTGTAAGTCGCCAAATGCTGTAAATGTAAATGTAGGTTAAATCCAGTTCTGAAATAAAGCCACATGAGCACTTTCATGTCATCCATTTGCACAGATCTGACTTTTAATCTCAATTCTGCATTTTTTATTTTTTTTTAATTAAGTAATAATTAACGTTTTTCCACTACTTATTTTTTTGCCATGGTGGCGTAGTGGTTAACATGTCCGCCTCACTTTATGAAGCTTCCGGGTACTTCAGTTTTCTCCAACAGTCCAAACACATGCACATTAGGCTTATTGGCTGTTCCAATGTTGTAAGTGTGTGTGTGTGTGTGTGTGTGTGTGTGTGTGTGTGTGTGTGTGTGTGTGTGTACATGTTTCAGAGCTCCAATGACACGTTCCCCACCGCCATGCACATTGCTGCAGCTAAAGAAGTGCACGAGGTGCTGCTACCCGGCCTGCAGGCGCTCCACGATGCTCTTGCCGCCAAGGCCGAGGAGTTTAAAGACATCATCAAGATCGGTCGCACACACACACAGGATGCTGTGCCTCTGTCACTCGGACAGGTAGAAAAGAATCAGCATCTTACTAAAGCAGGGTTTCAGAGTGTGATTATAGATTACAGATCAAAATTATATGGACGGCACTAGTGACCCCTGGCCTTTTATGTATGATAAACTCAAACATGCCTTTGTTCAATATTAGGAGGATAGCTGAGATCACATCAAACTCTATAAAAGTTTACTTTATTTAGAAAGTGGCTTGAGGTTCCCTGACCCGTGTGTGTGTGTGTGTGTGTGTGTGTGTGTGTGTGTAGGAATTTGGAGGCTATGTGCAGCAAGTGAAATACAGTATTGAACGAGTGAAAGCGGCAATGCCCAGAGTGTATGAGCTGGCAGCAGGTGGCACCGCAGTGGGCACGGGACTGAACACTCGCATCGGCTTTGCAGAGAAAGTGGCTGACCGAGTCGCAGCACTCACAGGTCTCTCTCACACACACGTGTGCGCACCGACTATCTCAGATCTGTCAAACCTGTGTTTTCTTTCACACTTTTATTTATTTATTTTTTTTGGTAATTTATTCCAACACCAGTTGAAAGAAATCCCTTGCGCATCACACACAGAGTTTCTGATGCTGACGTTTGGATTAAAATGTAGTTATTCAGGACAAACAACCTCTGATCTGGGAGAAAAAGTGTATGAGGCAGAATTCTGTAAAATGTCACGTACATATGTACCATATGTTGGTTTTAACCCTTCTGAATCTTCTGCAGTGTATTTTAAATATTGGGGTGATGCAAAATGGGATGCCACGCTTCTCTGAGTAGGTTGCCATATCCTTCAAAAAGGTATAGGGACAGAAATGCATTATGGTGACGTGTCGGCCAAGTGAATTTCATACAAACCCACACAGGATTTAACACTTGCGATCTGTTTGCATTATTGATGTCGTACTGTGCTTACAATCGGACCTTTTTGCCTTTAAATTATCACGATCAACCCATGCTCAGATCTTGAAACCAGCATGTCCCACGGACCTTTTTCACAGCAACCAGAAACACCTAGAGTCGGTGTAAATCCATGCATGGTACATGCGACGCTAACTTTAGTGAACAGTGAAAAATGGAAAGCAGTCGATTATTATTAAAAAAAAAATTTCCAGCTTCTCTTTCAATGCTCCTGAAATTCAGCATTTTTGAAATTGTGTTAGTTCCATTTTTGAGTATACATATCACTCGATTCACATGACTCAGTAGAATCACCTCCCGTCATCTTGTAGGCCTGCCCTTTGTGACCGCGCCGAATAAGTTCGAGGCTCTGGCGGCCCACGACGCCCTGGTGGAGCTGAGTGGAGCGTTGAACACGGTGGCCGTCAGCATGATGAAGATCGCCAACGACATCCGCTTCCTGGGCTCAGGACCCCGCTCAGGCCTCGGGGAGCTCATCCTGCCCGAAAACGAGCCTGGCTCCAGCATCATGCCTGGTGAGTGACAGGTTCATCAACCAATCACATAACGATCATCAGGGAGCTTGGATATTAGTCTTACCGGCAGTATTTGTTTATGCTTTTATATATTGAATACGCTCATAACACGACTTCACAACTTTGTGTTTTATTGTAAAAGGAGAAAGTGTAGGTGGAGTGGCTGAATCAGATAAAACTCTTCTGTGTGACTCATTGCAGAGTAACGTGATTCTTTAAATTTTTAGAAATAATACAACTTTTAACTTAATTTTATGATCTTAAACAAAGTTAATCAACATTTTAGTTCCAACATTTTTCCTTCTGTATGTTCAGTGTTTAATTGGTGAAACAACATTTGAGACTAAAATAAGATTGTATGAATATAACAAATTACTTTAAATAATTTACTATACATTTTTTTTATTTAATATGCTTTAATTTAAAGAAGCTACTCGCTTATTGGCCAGATTGCGTAATCATACTGTTGGACTTGATCTCAGACAGCACTGGGCGAAGGGGGGGGGGGTATACTCTGAACCGCTTTCCAGGCCATTACAGGGCCAGCACACACAACCATACACACCTACACCTAGGGGAAATTTTAAACCATCAGTTAACCTAAGTGCATGTCTTTGGACTGTTGGAGGAAACCTGAGTACCCAGAGGAAGCCCACGCAAACATAGGGAGAGCATGCAAACTCCACACAGAAACGCCCGAGCCCTGGGACTCGAACCCAGGACGGTTTAAAGAAGTGAAAATCTAAAATCGGATTTATTATATAATAATTATTTTATTGCATTTTATGTTTTTGTGTTTTTTACTTTTCTATAAGGGTACGAATATTTTTAGGATTTCTAGTATTGAGCTGTGTTCTAACATGTGTAGAGCGGAATATGCTGCACGAACGGGCCTGTTTACAGCGTGTTCAGCTCAGCTGATTAGGCTCTTCTACACCTTCAGTACTGCTCTAAAGTTTCAAGGCTTCTTTTAGATGCTTTATGACCTCTGACCTCCACAAAATGCAGCACTGTAAAGGGCAAGCTCACAAAGATACTCGTTCACTTTACAGCACATGACACATCAGGCTCTGAGTGCTCGTGGGGTTTTTTATGCTTATTATTTTAAATTAAATTTAACACAAGTTTAAGAACACCTGATGCAATGTGATGGTTGTGGTGAGTCTTAGCAGCTCAGGATTTTAAGGAAAGTGTATAAAATTGTGACATCATTTGAATTAAAAGGAAATTAAACCCAAACTAAATAAAAGCCTGCGTACAGTATTTTTTGTGTGTGTACAGAATAAAAAAGCAGCGATAACTCCGCCCACATGGGGATGACATTGTAATGTGAAAAGCAGCAAAAACTTACATGATCGTCTCGTGTTTTCACCAGTAATATGGAACTAATTTGCATATGTATACATGGCACGTTGTTATTTTCTTACATACGTACGATCAGTCTCGTTTGGTGAATGTGAATGGAGCGTGTAAGATGTGTATTTGTGCCTAGTTTTATTTTGTTCAGAAGTTCACTAGTTTATATCTGATTTTTTTTTTTTTTTTTTTTTTTTTTTTTTTTTTTTTTTTTTTTAGTTTAATATCTTCATACTGTTATTATTGCCATTAATTTGCCTTATATGACCTGGGGGATTCATGTCCTATTGTCATGATCACACAATCTAGTGAGAGAGAAACGGCAGCCTTTTCAAACTGGCTAATGCAAACTATCAAACGGATTTTAGCAGATTGCAACTTCGAAACTGGCACTTAAATCCACCTGATTATGGAAGTACACATATGTTCATGTTTAACAGGAGAGTTTGAAAGGCTTGCCTTTCATTTCAATTTGAAGACTTATTAAACAGGGAAAATTAAAGTGCCACAATGCCTAAAAAAATCAGCGGATAGGAGTGGCTAATTCTGCAGGTGATCTGCTAACAATGTGCAAATTAATGAACACCGATACAATCAGTATAGTGTGTGTGTGTGTGTGTGTGTGTGTGTGTGTGTGTGTGTGTGTGTGTGTGTAACAGGTAAAGTGAATCCCACGCAGTGTGAGGCCATGACCATGGTAGCAGCTCAGGTGATGGGGAACCATGTGGCTGTCACAGTCGGAGGCAGCAACGGACACTTCGAGCTCAACGTGTTTAAGCCAATGATTGTTAGTATCGTCTGCCTCCACACACTCATGCTGCTTTTTTTTTTTTTTTTTTTTTTAAATTTCCTAAGTCTGCCCATTGCTTTTGCCATGTCACTGTTGGATCCATCCATTCATTCTTTATCTATACCCGCTTATCCATAAGGGGAAGCTGGAGCCAATCCCAGCTGAACTGGGCGTGAAGCAGGAAACTCCCTGAACAGTTTTCCAATCTATTTCAAGGCTAATCCAGAGATGGACAACCATAAATCTCCATTTTAAGATCTTTGTATACATTAAATGGTCCATTGTTATTCTTATAAACACACAGACACATTTATAGTCCTGCTATTTTCAAGATTTTTACTGTTCAACATTTTCCTCCATCTCTTTCTTCATGTACAGATCAAGAATGTGCTGAATTCCGCCCAGTTGCTAGGCGATGCTTCGGTTTCCTTCACGAATAACTGCGTTGCTGGAATTCAGCCCAACACGGAGCGAATCAACAAACTGATGAACGAATCTTTGATGCTCGTCACCGCTCTCAACCCTCACATAGGCAAGTGCATTATCATAACTCGGCCACCAGGTGGCGCTCCTTCATAAGCTTTAGCAGTTTGTTTGTTTGTTTGTTACATGTGCACACTTGGGGGGTACACTGCAATGTAGTTTTTGTTGTTGATGTGTAAATTTATTTTATCCATGTTGTGTTTTACTGCTTATCTGAGGAACCAGATTACATCATATACAAACAGTTATGAATTTAAAAAAAGTGTTGATTTAAAAAATGTAGTAAATAGAAATTTTAACTAAATTAGGTACAAAATGAAAAAAAGAGGCAGGAATGGTTTCCTTTTGTTCATAAAATTCCCGTTCATTTGTTTATCATTGCTTGAAAGAGATTAAATCTTCGTTTCGGTTGAGATTTGCAAAATGCCTTATTTATTTATTTATTTATTATTATTTTTTTTGGTGTGTAGACTATGACCAAAAGTTTGTGGACACCTAATATCTACACAATGAACATCCCATTCCGGATTTATTGTGTCTAAGCTATTATAATTAGTTTCTGATAAGGCCGTCCACTAGATTTGAACATGGATTATGGACACCTTCCAAATCTGGAACACCAAGGAGACCGTGATCAAGCCGAGCAAAACTTACCCATTTTTTTACAGTTTAATATAGAGAGAAGGTAAAGTGACGTCCTCATTTCAGTGGTGTATCTTTTTGTCTGTGATACGAGAACAGGATGAATCTTATACCTGAAGCATTGACCCCAACTTCCTGACACAGAAAGCAGTGTTTCAGTGCGATATACATTAAACTGTCCTATTAGGGATTCCTCCAAGTAACTGACGTGTCTGTGTATAAAAAAACAGCTGGAAGAGTCCATTACCGTACAGCAGAGGAGGTCCGTGACGCAACCCATCATTCACTTCCCCTACCAATCTGCACTTATACACCCAATCACACCTACAATTGTTAATCTGCCGAATACTGTCACTAGTGTCAATCATACCTAGCGTTTATTTCCCACTATTTAGACAAACCAAAAGTGTATTGGACCTGCTCTGTGAAATGCTCTCTCTGAAAACAGGAATTCGGTTCTAGTGTGTAAATAAATCTAGAGATGTTCTGTTCTGAATTAAAGGGAAATGAATCCCAAGCTTTATACAACTTTGCATACACCATATACGTCTTTGCACATCAAAATGCACTGTTGGTATTACAAGCTTCTTCATGGGGGGAAAATAACATTATGTAATACAGTTCGTTCATATAAATGAGCCAGTGTTCATCTGATATTCTGTGTTGATGTGCCTTATTTTATTCTATTCAGAAGATAACCAGTATATATCTGATTTTTTTAGTTTAATATCTGTCTACTCTTATTTGTGCCATTATCTTGCTTTATATGAACTGACGGATTCACGTACTATTCTCGTGGTTTTGCGCACTCATGAGAGTGAAAACGGCAGTCTTTTTAAACTGGCTAATGCAAACTATCAAACGGATTTTTAGCAGATTGCAAATTCAAAACTAAGTAAAATCTGCCTGATGATGTAAATATTCATAAATTTAGCAGGGGAGTTTTAAAGGCTTGCCTTTCATTTCATTTTAAAATAGTCTTTTATTATGCACACATCCTACTCACAAGTAAAAGATTTAGCAGTTTCAAATCTGCTCACCCCCAAAAGTAAAACGTGAGACTCACATATGAAGATTCAATTCCAATTTCTCCAGAAAGCCACCACACTATTGATTGTCTAAAAGCCAGTTATGTTGAACCGGCTCTTTACCCATTACACTGATAATTGGCAGAAAGCCTGAGCAAGTTAATAAGACACCATTCCTATTTGTTTAGCTCAAATGTGCATTCATGGGGGGAAAGAGAGTGTATCCTTCTTTTAACTCTTTTATATATAAAATATATACAGCCTTTATAAGTAAACACCCAACTTGAGGTGACAGATGAGGTTTTAATGTTTTGTTTTGTTTTTTCTTCTTCTGGAATCTTCTGAAATCAACTCCTCCTACAATTTTTCTCAGAAATTCTTCACACTTGGCAGACATGTTGGATACATGCTAAGGATATGCATAGTGTTATATAATGGTGATCAGGACATTTCTGCCAGAGTTATTGCCCTTGAGATAGTGAGCTTCACCCTGTCCCTAGCTGACTTCTGATATCTGTGTGTCAATATTTTGCAGGTTACAGGTACGATTAAATCTGTTTTCACAATTTTTTCCCTTTGTTTCATCGCTTCATGAACTATATTTTGTACATACAATTGGAAAAATCTCACTTTGCAAAGCAGCAATGATGTCCACTAAGATAAATTCTAAGCCTACAGGTATTGCTACTGAGAACTTCCTTTTAAGTTCCCCCAGTTGACCTCATTGCATTGCAAGTTTAGAAAATGTTTACTTTCCTGTCTTATGAACTAAAACCCAAAGAATTATCAGTACTATGATCCAATTTCAGAGGAAAAGCTTGTGCTCACTTGAGCTCTTGTTTTCTCCCAGAAAGGAAACTAATATTCAGAAACCAGAAGAAAAACTTTTTGTTTACAGAGTAACTCAGTAGCATGTATGATAACCTTGATCAAGACTAACCTAAATTAAATTCATCACTCAACCTAAAGAAAAGTTGATCAGTTTTGGCTCACCGTTCTTCATTTATAATTTGAGGTAATTGTTTTATTTTTTTAAAATAAATACAGTTTTTTCTTAACCACCCCTGTGCTTTACTTCAGTCCTTTTCTGACTGTGCCAACATGAACTGAAACACTGAATTTTCTAGGACACCCACTCCTAGGAAGTGTTGCCGTGTTCTTGAAGGTTCTCTCTTTGTAAACAGTCCCTCTCACTGTAGAATGATGAATTATTTCATATTGTTGCAGGTGTCCCAGGAACGATTGCTTCTTGGCTGATAGCATTTCTTATCGGCATGATGTAGACACACTTGAATGCCCCAGAACTCTAAACTCCCAAAAGTTCTCTCTCTTTTTTTTTTTTTTTTTTTAAGCTGTGGTCACACATCTTGAAGATTAACTTTTCTTGTGCCTTTCAGTAGTAACTGCTAGCTGGCTTTAACTACACTTGTAATGATAAAGGAAGAAGTAGGACGGTTGTCCTTATTTTTGTTTCTTGCCTGGTTGGTTTAGTTTTTGAAGACAAATGACTAAATATTGAAATCTGTTTGTTGTTGTTGTCACCTGTAGGTGTAGGCCAGCTTCTTCACTGAGGTCCTGATGAATAAAAAACGTAGAATTGAAGGACGGTATGCTTTCTTTGTGTGGTTTTCGAAAGTAGAAATGTTCGCGTAAACCATGCGGTAACAAATTCTGTGGGACTGTAACACCCATGTGAGGTTGAAGTAGGAAGCACATCATTATCCAGGATGTTTCTGGATGCTGCAGTGTTGAGCTTCCTCATCACTAGAACTAAGGGCTCAAACTGTTTCTTTTCCTTTGTTTTTCGACCGATTTGCGTTCTGTTTGCTTCATCTGGTAGAGTTCGGTGGGCCATTATAGTGATCAGTGCCGTGCATCCCTTTGTTCACTTCTATTCCCACAGGTCTCACACATTTTCCCTTTTTTCTTTGTTTTACCTGCAGAGTTAAAAAGGTTTCTAGAAATTTAGCCATCATATTTGCTCTTAGAAATACATTCATCAAATGCAGTACGACACAAATTATTAATTCGGTGATGCTTGGCCCTATAAATGTTTAGTCAAATACCTGCAATTGCTGAAAATTGCATAATTTTATTTTGTTCGGGTGTTATGAATGCTACGTCATTAAGGTTCTGCTCCTTTTTTTAATCTGCCAGAATTCACTCAAAAGGACATCTGATGCTTTTGCTCAGGCATCATACATTCTATGTTTGGTGTCTGAAAATTCCTACTTTTTCTTGCTTCACTTGAGCATCGTGCAAACTGCCTGACTTATTGTGTTTGTTACTTATTATGAAAATGTTTGTATGCAAAAGCTATTTTTGAGTCAAGATTGTGATTGCTTGGGTTTGGTGTTTGCACAGAACTAAAGTGGTAGATCGGCGTCATATTCTTCCCTTGTCTCTTGGCAACACTGACTCCATGTTTTAGCAGTAGACAATAACCGTACCTCATGTGCCTCATAACTACATTTTACAGCATCTGGCAGACACCCGTCTCCAGAGCACTTGTATTTTTAACTCCGTACAGATGAGGGTTAAGGGCCTTGCTCAAGGGCCCAACAGTGGCAGATTGGTGGGACTGAAGCTTGAACCTGCAACCTTCTGATCAGAATCCCAGAGTCTTATCCACTACTAGAGTATTTATTATATTCCTGTTGCGCATAATTTCAAGTAAAAAACCCTACAGATTTAAATAGTTCACAATGTATTGTACTCAACTGAGACTAAGATGCAGTTTTAAACCTGTGTTTGTGTTAAGTTGAAGTAAATATTCACTCAGTCTAACAGGCCTTAACTCGGGTCTTTCATCAGACTTGCAAATACCGAAGTGACATGTTGCCTGTTCTTGTCATGTTCCAGCCGAACAGCTAGTGGTCTGTCCCAGAACAGCTGTTGAAAGCCTTTGAGAATCTTAGCACACACTCTTGTTACACCCAGCATGGTCAACTGGCATGATGTAGAATGCTGCTGTCCAACCCTATTCAGAGAGGGCTGGCATGGCAGCAGGTTTTTTTGTTCCAGGCAAGCAGGAGTCGAAGCCGTTTCCACCGGTTTAATCACTTGTTTTTGGCCTTCAGTCGAGTGACAGGTGTTTTAACTTGAAGCCGGCCACCACACCAGGTCTTAGTTAATGACATTGGATTCCACTGGTGTAGAGATCAGACTGTCGGACATGACTTTTCCAGCCAGTGCAGGACGTGAATTAAAGCTCCATTGTTTTCTAGCCGAGTAATTGGATTCAGGAGCAAGCAGGCTTTAATGAGATAATGAGTATTTGCTCTTGTGTGAATGAGAAATTTAACCGGGCTTAGTTTCAAGGACTGTTATTGTTCGCTGAGCTAAGCTGAGTAAGTATAAACAGTAATGTGTTCAAGGACAGAAAAGCGTTAATTTTTTTTTTTGTAATATTTTGGTGGCACTGAAATCTACTGTTTAGTCATTGCACTTATAAAATCTGCAAATTTGTATCAATCGTATAATGTGAGCATACACTTTAAGCTGGTTGTTTATGACTACGTACTGTACCTGGGAGTGTACTTAACCCACTTGAAAGAGGTTTGCTCAGTTTCAGTTCCTTGCTGAATATTTGGGATATTAAATGTCTCACTTCATTCATGACCGTGAGTTGTAGCCAGTGAGTGAAGCTGCAAATCCTTCCCTCAGTGTCAGCAGCCTCTGTAAAAATGTTGTGTGCAACACGATTTACCAAAAAAAAAAAAAAAATCATGGGGGGGGGGGCACCCGAGTGGCATATCGACAAGGTGCGTGACCATCGACCTGGAGATCGCAAGTTCGAATCCAGGTTGATGCTGCAGCCATCCGTGACCGGGAGTCCATGGGAGCTAATTGGCCGAGCTCTCACAGAAGGGAGGAATGGCATACCCTGTCACAGCGATCGCCAGCCAATCATGGGCGTCTGTGAGCTCATTCAAGCGAATGGGGCGGATAGCGATTTCCCTTCGAGTGTGTTAAGCCACCCCCGAGTACACATGCACAGCAGTTCGTAAAGAGGCTGGGTGGTAGCATTGCATATCATGGAGGGGTCATGTGCATGCTTACGCCCCTCCCTGGTTGGTGGGGGTCGTGTGATAGGGAAGGCAATACTAGATGGGTGGGAATGGCAAATGAAAAAATTAAATACAAAAAAAAAAAAAAAGACTGGGTTGTATAATTATCTGTACTGTATGTGAGAGGGCTGGCCAAAACCACTCCAAATAAACTACAATGTAAAAACAGCCTCCATTTTACAATGTAAGAGTGTTTTATCAAACCATGTCTAGTGTATGTAGTAAATTGTACAGTGGCTTCCTGACACTGACTTTTTAACAGTTCAACAGAGCGGCAGACTATACTACACAGAAACATAGAGAAAAGCCAAATGAAACGAGATTTATGTTTTAAACATGTCAGAGGCAGGTCAGGTGGTGTTCATGACCTCCACACTGCGAAGTACTGTGTACTAGAGTACCTCAAGGCATCTTTTTATAGCCTAAAAGGGGGGGGGGAGTCCGCTGGCCTGTGGCAAGTCAAAAATCTGTAGGGCGAGTGAAATTAGCTAGCAAGTCATCCTGCTGTCGACCCGACAATTCCAATAGGCAAAGAAGATATAGTGTTCCTGATTAGTAAATATGAAGGAGGACTAGTAGTTTCATAATTTCACTAGTCCTGTTGGCCAGTAGCTTAGTTTTACTAAATTCC
>JBCNYH010000021.1:42698755-42701861 GCA_039654325.1 Tandanus tandanus | reverse complement strand
CATGTCATCCGAGAGATGGAGGATCCGGCAAGGCTGAGACGAGAATACCTACTAGCTGTCCTCCAACATCAGCATGATCTCATCGATTTCTTTGGCATGACGGTGATGTTGATACTGCGATGTCTAGTGCAGGTCTGATTCGCAAGCGGCAGCCTCTTGTAGGCTACGTCACGTGATTGATGGCCGGGGATATACACTGCTGCATAAGTTAGACTATCGTTTTTTATTGGTTTGATTGCGAATGCTGCCAACACGTTAGGCATTTGTTGGTATAAGTTATACGTAGGTTCAAAGTATGCTAGACATTATATTCAACTTACGAGAAATTTACAAATAACTCATGAGAACGATTGCATAACTTACCTACAACTTATGGCAACTTACCTACAACTTTAGGCCAGCGTATGCGGAATGTATGAGCCATACGCTAGCATACGTCGACAACCTCGCCATACTACGACTTATACCAGCACGCTGTTAACTTACACAAAACTTACCCATAACTTATTCGACATACGCCAGCATAATCGCCAAATTTCTCATATGTCAGCATATGATGGCTAAATCGTCAATGTGTGACAGGGGCATTACATTATTACGTTATAGTAATAATTGTTAAAAATTGTGGGACCCCATGGTTTTTTCTTTGGTGTTCTGTAAATAAGAAAACAATCACAAGATTTTTACAGTTTATTTTTGCATATTTTAACCATGACAGAGGCAGGTCATGTGAGCTCTACGTTCTCTGAGCTGAGGTAGCACTATGTAGCTAACAGCGTCTTTTGAGCCTATACGTTTAGAGTTAAGAACATACTACACAGAAATGTAAACTGCACTTCATAAAGGTGTTTTTCTATATACTTCATGTAAGCATTTAAAAAAAAAACAATTTAAATGAGATCTTTCTGATTTATTCTTGTAATTTTCATTGAGGGTCAATGACGACCCCACCTGCTCCTTGTGACACAGGTTACATGTTTTTGGACTGAGGGAGGAAACTAGAGCACCCTGAGGAAACATACAAACTCAACACAGAAAGGCCCCAGTCAGCTGCAGGGTGGGGGGCCTCTTTTGGCAGTATCGTACATTTACAGCATTTGGCAGACGCTCTTATCCAGAGCGACTTACAATTATCATCTTATACATCTGAGCAATTGAGGGTTAGGGACCTTGCTCAAGGGCCCAACAGTGGTGATAGTGGGGATTGAACCGCTGACCTTCGAATCGGTAACCCATCATCTTAACCACTAAGCCACCACCGCCATGTCAACCCTGACATTCTGTTTTTCGCTGGAGTTTACAGCAGACCTGCTGTCTTTGCAATGTAGTTTTATTAGCTGTCCATTATACCCTAGGCAATTGCTTAGATTGCCTATACCTTGTTGCAATGGCTCTGGTTATTGGAGAACAATTTCTCCTAAGACTTCAGGGTGCGTAAGTCCATGTTATGCAGAACCATTACTGTCTAAGAACAACACACACCCTCAAGGGTTTTATAACAGCTCTGATGTTTAAATTTATCATGATGTCAGAGGGAAGCCATCCACACCAACATTTGAGGATTTGCTAGTAAGCCTAACTAACTGCGTTTGTCTTATTAAAGGCAGCACCACTCGAATAAGTATTTCATTCCACAGCCGTCATGAGGTTAACTGTAATTCTAACTCTCTGTTGATTAAAGTATAATAAAAATATAATCTTTATATGTGTTGATTGGCAGTATGTCACACACAGTGTGGTTTAAAATGTCAACAAGTCAAGTGTCTGCTTATTGAAAGGACTTGGCGTTGGTTCTGTCAAATGCACATTAACATGGATAATGAGATGTAAAATCAGTAACATAAACAACATGGTTTCATTTACAAAACGCTGATGGGAAATGACAAGCTTTTATTTGTCATTAGTGGAAGTGCTGCGCTGTTTATAGCTGGGTTTATTCCAACTGCTCCTTTAAGTGAAAAATGAAAGACTGAGAAGCTGCTATTTGCTGTTACAGATTATGTTGGTTATCATAATGTTCACAGGATTGAAAATTTCAGCCTGTGGCTTTGCGCGGGAGGGGTGTGTGTGTGTGTGTGTGTGTGTGTGTGTGTGTGTGTGTGTGTGTGTGTGCTTGTACATGCTACATATTGAGGACAGGAATACATTTTTAACCAATAGAATGAGGGTATTTTTAGAAAATGAGGACATTTTGGCTGGTTCACACTTCTTTAAGGGTTTAAGGGTTAAGACTTCTTCTAAGGTTTTATGGTTCAGGTTCAAATTAGGGTTAGGGTCAGGGTTAGTGCGAGGCACTTAGTTGTGATGGATAAAGTTAAGATAAAGAGTAATGATTTAGGAAATGCATTATGCAATGTAAGTTCCCACAAAGAGTACAAATAGTGTGCGTGTATGTGTGTGTGTGTGTGTGTGTGTGTGTGTGTGCGCGTGTGTGTGTTGTGGCTGTAAGAAGCCCTATTGGAGTTCACTTGCCTGCAATTACAAACACAAAAGCTGAAGTCTCGCCTTCGTTCAGATCAAAGAGCACCAGTTTATCCGTCTCGCTTCAGAGCAGCACTTAACCTATTGCTGTGCTTAAAGCAATTGCTGAATTATTACAGAGCCAAGTACACGTAAACCAACAAATATCACCTTCTGATCTCTTCCACAAGCACATGTACACGAGTTTTCTCTATTCGGAAAATTCTGCATGCATTGTGGTTCTGAAATGGTTTTATCAGAGTTGTTTTGGAAAAGGAAGCTCATTATTTAGAAAATGCACTGGAGAGACGCCAAAGCATCAGTTTCACATCGCCAGAGTCACTTCACGGTAGGCGACGTTAGGTGAACCTTGAGAACCGGGTGGGCTTCCATTCACGGAAAGTAGAAAAGGTGTTGAAAATTACCCATGAGTCAAGCGGCAGAACATTTCAACCTTTGCGACCGTGAAGGCATCTATGATGGTGTGCATTGCCTATTGTATGCTACTGATTTCCTTAAAGGTACATAAAAATGTACATGGAACAGTGACCGCCACGTATGTTCGACATGACGACTGCAGCGTATGCATTGCAGATGTTCTGAGGAAACTGCATTTTCCCCCTGTAATATTTCAACGACAGACCAC
>JBCNYH010000021.1:42688755-42693755 GCA_039654325.1 Tandanus tandanus | reverse complement strand
TGTTAACTCTGTTACCCCAGAAGCAGTTAAAGATGCTACAATTCTGGACCACATAAAGGAGGCACAAAATGTTGGAAGACTGAAATACCACATGAAGTGTAATATGATTTGTACAACAAGTATGTTCAGGTCACCACAAAGTCAGCTCATGCGTCAGAAATGGAAAAAGAGACGGTACAGATGAAGAGACGACACACTTGCTGGGCTCAATGCACCTACTACTGCATCTAGTTCTACAAGTTCACGGTCTGTTCAGCTGTCCCTGACAGTTTGACTGTGGATGCACTGAGGACAAGCTTGCTGAAGACAGCATTTATTTGTAAGGATGATTGGGGCACTAAAGTCACTGGCCCTCTGGAAGGGATCAAAAGCAGAAGAAGCCCAGTATCATTTCCATTGCAAAATTCTTTTTGAGACAGGTGGTCATTATTCCAAGACTAAAGCTGTAGGAAGGAAAACGGATGAGGAGCAAGAAGCTGTTTTCTATGAACTCTGCAAATGGTTAGACATGGAGCTTGAGCTTGTGGTGATATTCCTTGACCAAGTCCTTAAAAAGCTGCAGCAGTTTGATTAGTCACCATATTAGTCTCTCATATTCAAAGAAATGGCTAAAAAAGAAGCTCCTAGAGAAATACCATGACACTTTGTATTTCACATCATAGAAGCAGAAGGCAGATGTGCTTTGTCTTAAAGATAAGACCAGCAACATTCTGTTAGAGCATCATGCTAATGCTGAGTATGGAGATGAGAAGACTCAGATCATAAAGACAGCACTGAAGCTCATATGCAATGATATCACCACTATTGATCTAGATCCAAAATCATATCCCACTGCAGACAGTATGACTGATATCCCAAGTCAGCTAGCACTTGTTCCCGAGAGCCTTCAGATGTTCTTGAGACCAAGAGTGAAGACAGACGAAAAAGTAGCCATTTTGGGGCAGAACTTCATAAAGGTTTTGCGGCCTAGGTCAGGAGTATTGCCATAGCAGATGGGGCTTGCCATACAATTGGAGCATAGATATGGGTTAAAGTGAATACTCAACAAGTTACACTAGTTGGGATACATTGAGTCTCACTCAGAGATACAGCAATACAAATACTGTTTCCTCAATCACAGGAATGAAGTTGGCATTTGTGATACCTCTGGTGCTCTTGGTATCATTGTTGAAGAAACAGACAATCAGATAGAAGATGACATTGAGGTTGATGACAAACATGCAGATCTATCAGTTACAACACCTGATGAAAGTAAAATACAGAGTGAAGATGGGGTAGTCTCCATGGAGGTTGGAGATAAAAGCTCAGTTTGTTCAGTTACTTAGTTTGTTGGAGACAATATAGATTTGAACATTGTTTCTATCCATGGGAAGACTCCCTTTCATTCAATGCTTTGATTAATGTCACCTCTCCGGCGCCACTTTTGCCAGATGATCGGACAACAGCAACTGTCAACAGGATGAAGTTGAGGTTACTCAACAAAGCTAAGATCCTGAAGTCAGCTGAATCGACAGATTCTTACATTCACCAACAGGAAACAGACGGGGATAAACAACATCACATTTCTACCAATTACTGACCTCTCCTCCAGTCACTGCTCTCTCCAGTAAATATGCTCTGTGTAGCAGGGTGGGTGATCAAAGCCCAAGACCCGGACTGGAATGGCTGGATGAAGTAAATCCATGCAGATAATGTCAAGAAGAGCATGCAGGTCGACTTTCTCCTGGTCATTGAAGGTGACCCTAATGACCACAGGACCATCTTCTCCACTCTCAAAGAGTGCATGAGACTCTCAGAAGAAAAACTAGCCATAGTGACTTTCAATCTCTCTATCTGTCTAAAGGCTGTGGATAGCATAAAGCAGGCAAATCTACCCATCATTCAAGGTTGGGTGGGTTTCACCTGCTTAAGTCCTACCTTGGATCTTTGGGGAACATCATGGATTATTCTGGACTGCTAAGATTGATCCAGGTGATCTATCCAGGGAATACAACCGCAAACCACATGGAGGGTGTTTTGCCAAGGCAATCTGCACTCACCTCCTTATAGATGCTGCCATCTATCAGCATGTAATGAAACAATTCTTCTCTGGAGCTTAGCAAAATGAGGACCTTCATGGAAAAGGTAGTTGATGGGAAGATGGAAGCAAGACACACGGCGCCAATGGTTGCAGTGTTTGAACAGAGGTTTGTAACACCTTCACTCTGGGTGCAATACATGTCATCAAGATCTTCATCAAAACTGAACGACTTTCAGAACATGACATGCACCTTTCCTGCATTGTTACCATGATGCTGGATATCTTTTCAGCTGCAGGGCATCATCAGTACACCAAGGATGCATGGCTGTATTGTCAACAGATAAAACAAATTGTAATTCACCGGGTTATAAGGTGATCTTTGAAAGTTTCACTACCCATGGGAAACACGTTGTCTGTTACTCTTGCCATGATTGGTCTGGCACCTGGTGTGACATCTGCATCGAGCAGACACTGATGAAGGTGGCCAAGTCAGAAGGTAGATTGAGCCAAGGGAGGATGCGAAATAGTGATTCTGGCTACAAGTGCTCGGTGCTGACCCTCAACCACTTCTCCGATGTCAACCACCACATGGAGGACAGTTTCAGGAATCATGGTCCACTCCACAGAGACCTTTCTAAAACACAGATGCTGATGTAGTTGAACTTGCCCTCAAATGGTTTGAGGAGCACAACCCTTTTGACCCTGATCGAGACAAGGAGTTGCTTGCATCCTTCTCAACATGATTTACAAGCACTGCAGGTGATACAGTCAATGCTGAAAGAGCAGCTGAAGTAGGGAGGAAGATGCAGCTACAGCTGGATGGACAGTCAGTGACATCAACTATGGAGGTGAAGCTCAAGTTACATCCCTCAGAAAGATTCCCAAAGTCAGTTGAGACAAGCTTAGAGAATGAGCTCACTCCCTTCCCTTTGTCCTTGTTCAGTAGCAAAGATCATGAACAAGGCAAACAAGGCAGGCTTTTCAAACACTAGGCTGAATGATTTGACCAATCCGCTTGAACTCTCTAAATACTTGGCCATTGATGGCAGGTGGCGTCTTTACATGGTGAAGTGAGAACAAGGTCAGACTGGGCAGGAGATTGGTGACAGTTACCTGAGATATGTGCTGTGTCTTAGCAGTCACTCTCAGAAGATCACAGTGGTCTCCGATGGCTATAGCAGCTCACTAAAAGACCACAATAATTCCTGCTGTGATCTATAGATTCGACCAGATATGATACATTTGACACCAAGATCAATAGCCCTTCCCAGCCTAACATTTGACTGCAAAATGGCCAGAATTGATTAGATCTTGCTCTGTATGTCAACAGACAATAGAGATTCAGACCAGATCACCTTCTAAAACCTCAGTGCAGGAGTGACAGTAATAGGTCTCATGGGAACAACACTGGTGCAGTTTTTTGATGTGTGACTCGAACTGCTATACCACTGTGCTGCCTGACAAGAAAATCAAATGGAAAGAAATATTAAAACCATCCATACTTAAAAAAACACAATACTGGACAATACTCTCAACTAGAGTGAGCTCATCCACCTTCTCTCCTCAACATTCCGGAAATGTCAGATCACTGTGGAGCAGTTTGACAATGATGTTGCCACTTTAGTTGTGAGAGCTGCACTGGCTGCTGCTATAGGTGGCTCTGTTGAGGTAAGTAAAATGTTTATTGCTATTTTACTTAAATCAACTATGATTGCCTTTAAATCATAGCATTTTAAATAAGTTTTTGGATGTTAAGTTCATGTTTTTGCACAGTTCAAGACACTTTGCATATACCTATGTCTATCTATTTTCAGGTGCGGGTAAAAGACGTGGATGTGCTGGTAATGCTGGTTCACCATCACTATAGCACAAACCATCCAATGTTATTCACCACATCAAAGGGCTCTTATGATGTCAAGAAGATCTGAGAAGCTCTCTCTGAGAGACAGAGGGACTACCTGCTCTTTTGCCAAGCCTTCAGTGATTGTGATATGGTTTCTGCAATTGGGGGCCATAGCAAAACAACTCTATTTGACAGGTTTTGTGCTGGGAACATTGATAAACACATGGACATCTTCCTTGATGTACATGCTACTTAGGATGCAGTGACAAGGGCGATATTGCGATTTTCTAGTATATTTACCATGCACCATGTACTGCTTTGGGCGCCATTCAATATACCATGTTTTTGCAGAAAGCAGCAGCCGGGCTGATCAAACCAGTGGCTCTACCTCCAACTGAGGATGCAGCTGCACAGCAGCCTCTCTGTGCTTATCTCTAAACCTGTGACTGGATGCTGCTGCAGAGCATGTCTTTGGACCCCAGTGACTATGGATGGACGGTAGGGGTTCATGGTTATAAGCTAGTTCCAACACTAGACCCCATGGCTGCAAAAGAGCTACTCCAGGTCACAAGCTGTAAATGTAAATGAAATTGCAGCAACCAACGGTGCAGTTGGAAAAAGAATACCATAAAATGTGTCTCAGCATGTGAAAATTGTAAAAGCATTGCATGCAAGAATTGTAGTTATTATGATGTAGAGTCTAGAGAAGAATCAGACCTTTACTCGTAAGGCATTTGGCATTGTGATCGGTATTCATTTCGGACTAATATTAAGGATATGGAAATAACGTAATAAAGCTACTTTTCAATCTACATGTAAATGTGAGTGTGGCCATTTTTCCCACCAAAGAGTGGTTTTAATGCAAAATAAATTCTGGCAATGGATTCAGATTCATAAAAAAACCTAGTTTGACTCCTCACAAGCTACAGGCAGGAATACACAATTTCAGCTTTTCATAGACAGGACTCAAGGTACCCCAACTTTCAGCAGCTGTCATGGATTGTGCCATGGGAGTTGAATTTTTTTGGTAAGGAATTTATTCCTAGATTTTTTTCATAGTTCCATCCATCCATCCATCCATCCATCCATCCATCCATCCATCCATCCATCTATCTATCTATCTATCTATCTATCTAT
>JBCNYH010000021.1:42657411-42668486 GCA_039654325.1 Tandanus tandanus | reverse complement strand
CATTCAACTATGTAAAGAACAAAGTATTTAATAAGAATATTTAATTCATTCAGATCTAGGATGTGTTATTTTAGTGTCCCCCTTTATTTTTTTGAGCAGTATATGTATGTATGTATATATGTGTGTGTGTGTGTGTGTGTGTGTGTGTGTGTGTAAAAAAAATAAAAAATAAAAACTTGATGTTTATGTGTCTAGACTGCAGCATGGTGGTGTAGTGGTTAGCACATCCACTTCAGAAGGTTCTGGGTTTGAGTCCTGGGCTTGGTGAGAGCATTTCTGTTTGAAGTTTGCATGTTTTCCCAGTGTTTTCATGGGTTTTCCCTGGGTACTCTGGTTTTCTCCCACACATTAGGCTTTCCAAATTGCCCTTAGTGGTGTGTGTGTGTGTGTGTGTGTGTGTTTGTGTGTGTTTTTGTGTTTGTTGTGCAAATGACTGGTGAGCTGTTCAAGGTGTACCCTGCCTTTGCACAGAGTCGGCTGAGATAGGCTTCAGCCTCCCTGCAACCTTAGTAATATAAAGCAGCTCGGCAAATGAATGAATAAACTTGTAGTCTGTGAGCAACCCTTATATGTTTTTATTCAAAAGGTATAAATATGCAGCGTGTTTTCCAATTTACTGGAAATTTTCTTGACATTCAATCTCAAGGCCTAAATTTAAATAAATGTTAATCATGCCAAGATAGCGAACCAATCAGATTGCGATAATACTATGTGGTAGGCTGTATACTAAATTCCGGTTTTCTTTTATGAAAGGTTTTATAGACAAACACTGAATTTCAGTACATCATGTTGAAGTCCTAGCATTAACTTCTCAGCATGTCTCTATCTTGTATTCCTTCTAACACTTGAATTGCTTAGTCACTGGTTGTAATTCAAGTCACTACCTCATTGCTTGACATACACTCGACTATGCAGCTACGCTTATAGTACGATAATGAACTAGCAGTCAGGCTGGGAATGGTAATCATGCATGTGAGACGCTGAACTTCTCCCCAGAGATCATCTGAAAGTACATTTCATCTTTCTCTGCCTTTACGCAGATGCATACCCAGTCGGAGAGCGTGAGAGTCCTGGTGTAAATGCAGGTTACACTGTGCTGAAAGTACATTTAATGGTGTAATGAAAAGAAATATTCAGGGCCGCATGTTAAAATCTCATCTCTTTTGTTCAGCTAGCATGAGAGAGAGAGAGAGAGCGAGAGCAAGAAAGCTTTATGTTCAAGGACTCTTAGTGCTTCATCACAATGCGCATTGGCCCTCAGGCTTTATGATGAAGTGTTTGATTCTTTCAAAGATATCAGAAAAAAAATCTTCTACAGTATCAAATATTTGCATCTTAATCTTTGGCTCCACCAAAAGCCCAACTATAGTTAATCAGGTAATGTTCAATACATGCGATTTAATTCCCACATAGAAATGCACTGAAGCTACAAGGCTAATGTTTCTAGCAATTAAAAGAAGCTTTTAGCCCTTTTATTGGACTTTTATATCATTACACCTTTACTTCAAGCTGTATCCTGTAACTTAGTATCGCAAATATATTTGTATATGTGCATTCTAACAGTGTATAGTGCATTATTATCTATTAAAAACCAGAATAAAGAACAACACAAAGAAACCTGGAAAGAGTTTAGTTAGGAACGTGCAACTGAAGGAAAAGCATTCTCAGTTATAATACACTGGAATTATAAATTGATAATAAAAATGCTCTTCTGAACTTGTATTGAGTCTTACGGTGCCTGCTAGAGATATTAAATAATGATGTGCTATTATTTTGTTACTGCATTTAAGTCATACTTCATTTTCTGTTTTTTTGTTGTTGTTGTTGTTGTTGTTGTTGACGTTGTTTGTTTTTTGTTTGTTTGTTTTGTTTTGTTTTTACACTGCTCGGATAAAAAAAAAAGTCATGCATCCTGATATTTTGTTTTACTGTCTTTATCCTTGTTTACAGCACGTAATCTCCATGGCATTGTTTTGACAAACCTAAACATCACATACTAATTCATTCATTCATTAATTTTCTAAGCCGCTTATTCCTAATTAGGGTCGCAGGGAGGCTGGCGCCCATCTTAGCCGACTCTGGGCGAAGGTGGGGCCCCGAACAGCCTGCCCGGCCATCGCAGGGACAACACACATACAACCATTCACACTCACACCTAGGGGCAATTTGGAACCGCCAATCAGCCGACTGTGCATGTTTTTGGACTGTAGGAGTAAACCGGAGTACCTGGAGGAAACCCACACAAGAGCGGGGAGAACATGCAAACACCAAACAGAAACGCCCCGAGACCGGGAATCAAACCCAAGCCTTGTTGCGGTGAGGCGGACGTGCTAACCAGTGCGCCAGCATAACATACATAAATAACGTAAATATCATTAAACCATCACAACAGTTATTTCTATACAGAGTTGTGTTAATATTTCACCGACATCTTGAACTGATGATGGGAAAATCAAACCACTCCATAAAGTCTTCTCCAGCACATCCCAAAGACTTTCAGTAGGGTTAAGATCAGGACTCTGTGGTGCCAATTCATGTATGAAAATGATCCCTCATGCTCCCTGAACCACTTGCTATTCCAGACCCAATTTTATACCCGTCCCCTCAGGGAAGAAAAAGGCCATAAGGATAGTCTGGTCATTCAGTACATTCGGGTCATCAGCCGACTTCATTTTATTGCCACATAATGTTGCAAGTTAGTCTCGACCTGATTAAATGAAGCAGCAATGCCACGGTAATTATGCACTGTAATCAGGGCTAAAGGCATTCCAACAAAATATTAGAGTGCACAATTTAAAGAGTACCGGTCATCCTTACAGCATAATTTGTGCATATGTAATATGTTAAGGAATACAGAGCTTATTTTAATATAAATGACCATACAAAGCACAAAAATATGTCTCTTGTGGAGACCGTGAGACGTTGCAGTCTGGTATCTCTGAGGATGAGAATGCTGCCAGAGATGAGTGTGACGGTAAATCCAAAATAGCTTATGCAGGCAACGTTTTGCCAACTCGGCTTTCCTGTCGTCAGTTGGTTTAGGAACACAAAAGAAATGTTTCCCGCAATTTCTGCGCTTGTTGTTTGTGCAGCTCAGGGCCGATAATGTGTTATGATGCACGGGGTCAGTGATGAAGCCCGGCCAATCCAACGTGTTCGTGTCACTTACAACAGGCTGGAACAATGAGGAAGGCACATGTCTCTAAGCATGCCCAGTTTCGCAGCACTCGCACGTACTTTCACAAGGGGCAAGGAAAGATGTTGCCGAAAGGATCCGCTGATATCCTAAGTGATGATTTGAAATAATTTGTAGCACCAAAGGCACTCTTTAATTATTTATTGTTGTCGTTATTACCATTATTTTTATTATTTATTTAACTTTTAGTTCCTACATTTTAAAATGGCATCATATTTCTCTATAACCATTTACAGAACATACAGTTAATTTCATAAGTATTTGGGCAGTGTCACAATTTTGGTTAATTTGTTTCTGTACACCACCACAGTCGTAAACCTACCTTCTCAGGAGTATTCTTGACTTGATAGGTATAAGTTCTATAATCATCCAGTTTAGTTGTCTTCCATGGACTTCCTGGTCTTTTGGTGTTGCTGTGTATTCATTCTTTATTAGAATATACATAATTATTGACTTAGCTTCGATTAAAAAAAAAAAAAGGTTTGTGCTTCAATTACATCTTTTAATGCCTTATTTCAACTCTATTATGGTGGTGTACAGAGGCAAAATCACAGGAACACTTTTAAGTAATCAATGTAAATTCCTAGAAACTATTACTACTAAATTAGACCTAAGCTGCATTACTGTTGCTAACCTCGGTTCATAATGTTTGATATTGTGCTAGCTAACATTCAAGAAATTCAAATAAAGGAGTTTTTGTTTGAATTGTTTTCATTCGTTTCTATTTTGCTGTGACTTATTAAAATCAGGAGTGTGAGGAGGACTTTCCTTTGAGAATAAATAATCATACTTATACACTTTAGGCGAATTTGTGAGTCATTATTATTATTCATTCATTCATTTTCTAAGCCGCTTAATCCTAATCAGGGTCGCGGGGAGGCTGGCGCCCATCTCAGCCGACTCTGGGCGAGGGCAGAGTACACCCTGGACAGCTCACCTGGCCATTGCATGGCAGAAACACACTGAAGGCAATGCAGCCTACTCTTTACGAAAGTTAATTATTATTATCATTATTATTATTATTATTATTATTATTATTATTATTATTATTATTTAAACTTTATTGAAAAATTTGCAGCTCTTCTTCATTTTATTAATTTTTTTTTGCCAGATGATTCATTCTGATGAGTTAATTTTCTTTTCCTTGAGTAGCTAGTTTGGGTACTCCGAAGTCATGACTTACTTAATTAGCAAGTCTCATAGCCCTTGTCCAAAGTTAACAAAGCAAAACCTATGCAGAAAGATATATTTTAATTGTATATTTTGGAGAAAGCGAACTGCACACATTAAAACTGGAAGAGCCATAAGGTTCTCTAATGATACATGTCAGCAAATGTATGTTTTTAATTTGACTGGTGATGGGTCAATTTAACAATTCCTTTATTATGAAGTAAGCACCCCAATCTCCATGCTACAGACACTTGAGCTTGCAGCTAGCCTCAGCATACATTATACTTTCAAATGCATGTACTTGTTTCTAGTCTTGAAGGTACTTCTAAGCTTTTTCTGGCAGTTTTTACACAGTCACTGACTTTTAAGTGTTTTTTTCACTTGTACTTCTGGGGCTACACTTCAAGGTTCTCTGTAGAGCCCTCGAACAAAGAGTTCCTCTATGAGTTAGATACCAGAGTAAAACCCTTTTAAGAAACTAAGCTATGTATAGCCCTGATCACATTAGCTCACACATAACGTTTTTTTTTTTTTTTTTTTTTAGGTCAGGAACGAGCATGAGGGGTCTGCAACCAATATTGTCAACCATATCGGTGATTGTCAGTGAGGAATCCACCCGTTGTGGACAATCGTCCCATTTTGAAACATGTTTCTAAATGTTGGACGATTACACACGAAAATCTACTAATTGGTGACTGTCACCAACTATCCGCGATTTATTGCTGAGAGTCTGAGACCGCTGTGGTCGATCACAGTTAGTCACAGATATTTGGGGACTTAGTTGCAGACAGTCTCAGATCTAGTTGCTGACCATAAGAGATTTTCATCTAAGCATTATTTTATTTGAGTCATTAAGGACATCACATACACAGTTGTGGATGATCTAAGACAGTCGCCTAATCAAAAAATCACAGGCAGTCGCCAAAGGATCGCCCAAATGAGATCGGGCCTTAATGAACCCTTTAAAGGGTCTCTCTGGTGAATTAGTGTTTCTATTCATTTAAAATGATCACATATAACATCAGCGGTTCCTTCTAGTAACATCAGTCCATTTTCAAAGTACGTTTTACAACTCTAGGCATGCTCAGAGACATGGTGCCTTCCTCAATGACTGTTCCAGCCTGGTAGTGACACGAACTCATTGGATTGGCCGGGCTTCATCACTGACCCGTGCATCATAACACATTATGGGCCAGTGCTGAGCTGCACAAACAACAAGCGCAGAAATCATGGAAAACATTTCTTTTTGTTCCTAAACCAACTGACGACAGGAAAACCGAGTTGGCAAAACGTTAGCTGCATAAGCCATTTTGGATTTAACGTCACACACATCTCTGGCACCATTCTCGTCCTCAGAGTTACCAGACTGCAATGTCTGTCTCCACAAGAGACATCGACCCCGCCCAATGCGTTGACATCACTTCCGAGGAAAAATGACTGCTAAGCTGCTAACGCCTGCAGTTCAGCCCCTGCTAGTAATTAAAGGGATAAAATTACCAGTTTTGTGCTTTTTATGGTCTTTTTTTATTTTTTAAAAGCATCTGTATCGCCTAAACATATTACATACACACAAATTATGCTGTAAGGATGACCAGTACCAGTACTCTTTAAAGTGTTTTATAAGCATGTATCTTGCCCATTATTCACTGTAGGTCTATCAGTATTCAGTAATATAAATGACTAGAGAATAAGGGTAAAACAATGCATTGTGATGTGTTGTGATATAAACCAGCATTTTTTAAAAAGAGTTAAACCTAGATATACATATAGATAGTCGCCATGTAGATGGTGATACCTCACAGCATTACCCCAAAGTTTCTCTTCAACATCAGTTGCCTTACAACTAAGATTGTTTTCAACAGTCTGAAGACCCCTGTCAGGTAGCCCAGGTCTACATAAGCCGGAGGCTGTTAATTTCTTGCCTTTGTTGGTGAAATGTACAATCACTCTGTTGACTGTGGCAGAAGAAACCCCAAGGTTTTGTGCAATCTCACACTGGTAAAATCCATTCTTTTGGTGTTCGTGGCATAGCTAGTTGCTATAAACAATTGACGAGTTTGTTTGCAAAAACAGATAAGTCCAGTTGTTTTAATTATGAGAAAAACTATTTTAAGTAGCTTTACAAAAAAACAAAAACTGTTTCCAGTAGCTTTCAAAAAATAATTTTTTTTCCCAGTAGCCTTTCTCATAATTAATACAATTGGACTTATATGTTTTTGCAAACCAACTCTGAAATGGGTTTTACAGAACACTGTAACACTGTGTTTCTGTAGGTATATTATCTGCATTGCTTATCCATTAGCGTCTTGTGGAAAGCTGAAACCAAAACATTGGTGCAGACTAAGCTGCAGACCTTTATGGCAGTGTTCCTCCCTAAAAGCACTAGCCTCTTTCAGCAGGATAATACACCCTTCCATACTACAAAAACTGGCCTTCAAATTAACCTCCAAATTCTTTATCTGTGGGATGTGCTGGACAAACAAGTCCAAACCATGGAGGCCACACCTTAAAACTTATAGTCTGAGCCTTTTTGGTGACACAAGTAGGACCTATGCAATAATAGGCAGGTGGTTTTAATGTTATGGCTGATCTGTTGATATATATACTGTACACTATTATCCCTTCACTTGAATAATACATGTAACATTTCTTTTATTCATTTGATTTTATTTATGGTAAGCCATAAATAAAACCTTTAACCTCAGTAGTTTGTGATATTCCTGTTTTCTGAGTTTCAGCTCGTATGGAATCTTTCCCATACTCTGATTATTACTTTCCTTTGCCTCATGTTCAGGGGTAAAGATCATTTACTTGTTATTCGAGTCATTTCCTTGTTATTTCTTCCCCCGCAGCTAGGAAAACCTTTAAGAGAGAGTTTATCACTTCCTGTCCCTTCTTCAGGCACAGAACTTGGGTTTAATGCTTTGAAAGTATCGAGTACTTTATTATTAATCTTAATTATTTACAGGAGTGTTTGATTTTACAGCACTGCCAGAAGATATGAGTGAGCTACTTCTCCATTACTACTGTACATCCTCCTCATGTTAGAATAGATTTGAGTGCTGGGGTGATATAAAATATACACACACACACACACACACACACACACACACACACACACACACACACACACACACACACACAGTGTTAGAAAAGAGAAAGAAATGTCATGATTCTTTTGCAGGTTCATTTTATTGTTGTCAGTAATTGTTTATGAAGTAAAGAGGAGATTTTGTTTTTAATTACATGTGGTTATGGCCAACTGTTCAGGATGTTCCCCGCCTTTGCCCAGAGTCGACTGAAATAGGCTTTAGCCTCCCCGTGACCCTAATAGGATTAAACACTTCAGCAAGTGAGTGAATGGGCAGGAGGCTAGTGTTTCTATACAGTGGATACTTTACAAATGGTTTTCCACAAATAATCAATATGTGATTTAAGAATAGAGACACATATAGTATATTTTATAGTATAATATCAAAAAAGAATTTATTATTACCTTTCGTATGAGCTACGCGGAAGGTACTGTGACACGCCGATTTTTGTTGCACGGGAAATTGTGTGTGTGTGTGTGTGTGTGTGTTTGTTTGTCTGTCAGCAGACCACCGAAGTGCACTCGGTCCTAGAAAGTTATTACCTTTCATGTGTTCATGTTATATATTGTTCATGTTATTATTACTAGACATTTGAGAGCTTATGGAAAATTACTAAGGTAAAGTAATATTGCGATAGTCATTACATTTACATAGACAAGAACTTTCCAATAGGTCTAACACCAGGATCTAATTAGATAATTAGAAGTTCAACTGCGTCTTCAGGTTAGACAGCGCATGCGTGTGTCCAAGACTCAGAAGAGGTGAGATTTTAAATTAAAATTTATCCATTAATGACATAGTAACTAATGCCATGACAGTAGTACGATTAGTAGTATTAGTGTAAACACGTCGTTCAGGTAACGTAACATGACCTAATGTTAGGATCTGACATTATATATGCCAAAGTTCAGTCATTATTTTTGTTATTATTTATACATTCATTCATTTTCTAAGTCGTTAAATCCTAATTAGGGTAGCAAAGAGGCTGGCACCCATCTCAGCCGACTCTGGGCAAGGGCGGGGTAGACCCTGGATAGCTCGCCAGGTCATCGTAGGGCCAACACACACACAACAATTCACACTCACACCTAGTAAGTCATGACTTCGGAGTACCCAAACTAGCTATTTGGAACAGCCAATTAGCCTACTGTGCATGTTTTGGGACACAAATCAGTACCTGTGGAGGAAACCCACGCAAACACAGGGAGAACATGCAAACTCCAAACAGAAACGCCCGAGCCCGCAAATCGAACCCAGGACCTTCTTGCTGTGAGACTACTATGCCACCGTGCTGCCCTTTTGTTATTATTATTATTCTTACTATTATTATTATTGTTGTGGTTGTTGTTTTTATTATTATTATTATTATTATTATTATTATTATTATTATTATTATTACAGTGTTGTGTTTTGTGCAGGCGTACATGTTTAGGATACAAACAAATGGCTAAAGTGGGGCAGAGACAGAACGGAAACCAAAAACATAAGCAAAACCAAAGGCTTGCTGATTATGTCACCGATTTAATGAACTATTTTTTTAATCCAAAAATGAACCATTAAAAGATAGTAAACGGTGAAATAAAATCTTTGTGTCTACACATTACATTGCTTTTTCACTGAGAAGAGTATTTCCTTGAAACTATTTCCTAGTTTTAATGGTGTAAGTGTGGGGCTTTTGTTTCCTGTACATCATTACCACTGGGTAATTTCCTGCCTCAGTTAAACTCCATTTAATTGGAAGTTCATTTCTGAGATTAAATGTCTGTTTAGAAAATGTAATGGAGTTGACCCAGACTCCTGTTTGCTACAGAAATACGCTGAGGATGGAGGGGAGGGTGTATAAACATATGAACGCCTGTCACAGTGTTGTAAATGAAAACGTATCAGGATGAAATGTGAGCTTGGCTAAACAATCTTGCTGTGAGCTACACAGTTAAAATGGCAAAGTGAAGTCAGGAGCACGCGGGCCCCCGGGATCGAATCACTGAGCAGGATTTAAATCTCATGCTGTCGTATGCTGTCACTCAGCCCAGAGGAGCTGCAGGAAGTGATGTGAGTGATGAACGTTGACATGAAACAAAAGATCCACTCTATGTATTACAGGGCACTCTTTTAGTATATCTCCCGTGGAAAGAAAAAGTAAGTGAAGCCTTTGGAATTCCCTGCATTTGCAAGGTTAATGCTATCATTTATTCTGATAGATGGTCTGATCTTTATCTTAGTTACACACAAACCATCATCATGCATTTCTGTATTCAACACATCCATTAAATATTCACAGTGTTAGTGGAAACATACTTGATTTTCTCATTCCTGGCTGATCTGTGTGAGAAATTCTCAAATCATCTGAATGCTTTTGTGTTTTCCTGTCGGTGTTGCCTTCTCCCAGACCTTCTTACTGCTCTTCCTGACTGAATTTCAATCCCTCCAACTCATGCATTTGCTGAACCCCTTAATCCTACACAGGTCGCTGGGAGGCTGGTGCCTATCTCAGCTAACACTGGGCGAAGGCAGGGCACACCCTGAACAGCTCGCCAGACCATCACAGGGCAACACACACACAGCTATTCACGCTCACATTTGGAACAGGCAGTTTGCCTAATGTGCATGTCTTTGGACTGTGGGAGGAAACCAGAGTAACTGGAGGAAACCCATGCAAGCAAAGGAAAGTGCAGATATCCATTCTATTCCGGTGTGCTTTTTGTTTTTAAATTCAGTGGACATCTCCTTAAGTCTGCTAGCTGTCTCTTTTGTGTGCATCTTGAAGTGAGCCATACAACACTATTCCAGCCAGTGAGCAACTATGGGTGTTGGTGTTCATTGCTGATTGGCTGGAAGCGACATGGGCATGTCATTATTGGTGTAATTGTCTTAGCAATGCATGTCCATAAATTTGGGCTGCGAAAGCTTCTGAAATAGCACTGAAGTTGGGTGTGTATTGGCCTGGCTATAAGTATTTCTCCAGAATCAAAAGCGACTTGTGACCTTTTAGTGTGTGTGTGTGTGTGTGTGTGTGTGTGTATCATAAATACTCAAGGTGAGCAAACTTCTGAATTTCAGTCATGTTGTGTTCAATAATGCAAATTCCATACAGAAACACCCTCGCTGAGCCTGGGACTCAAACCCAGGACCTTCTTGTTTTAAGGCGTGCTACCTTTGATTCAAGCATTATCTACTCTAAATGTTTTTAACCCTCTTATAGCTGACCAATCAGACGGCGCTGTTAGCGTATAGTATATATCGAATTAAGTATAGGCATGAAGTCACTCCTGCCCATTATGTATTGTAACCTTGCATGACTTCTTCAGTATCTATCAGACCTTTATAGTAGCTTATTACAGACTGGGAGTGGAATTATTTATCCTGCACAGTCAATAAAGGTATCAGCATTCAGCTGTGTGTCTTCAGACTTGGACTGGGTTCAGATTCCTACTCTGATGTATAATGTGAGCCAGTGTTAATGTATCAGAGTGTGTGGATCTGTCTGCATGTGCACACTGTGGCCACAACTCTCATACTGTAAACACCAAACTATAAGACAGATAAAGTGTGTGTGTGTGTGTGTGTGTGTGTGTGTGTGTGTGTGTGTGTGTGTGTGTGTGTGTGTGTGTGTGTGT
>JBCNYH010000021.1:42554541-42568049 GCA_039654325.1 Tandanus tandanus | reverse complement strand
GGGGGGAGGGAGAGAGAGAGAGAGAGAGAGAGAGAGAGAGAGAGAGAGAGAGAGAGAGAGAGAGAGAGAGAGAGAGATTAACTAGAGGTGGGCGTGTCAGAAGGAATGGAAGGGAGAGGGGGGATATAGAGAGGGATAAAGTCAGAGAAAGCAAGAGGAAAGGGAAGGAGGGGAGAGAGGGACAAAGACAGAGAGAGAGAAAGTTGGTCTGATTTGTTTGCTGATCAGAGCCAATAGAAATCCTGCGGTTTGATAAGATCCACATGCGGGTGACAGAGAAGAGCCAGAAACAAGAGAGAACACAGCAGAGAGAGAGGGAGAAAGGAGAAGAGTGAGTCAGAGAGACAGATAGAAAAGCTCCATCCTACTGAGCAGGACAGACAGTGTGCAGATCACCACCTGTGAAGTTTTCTTTCAACTTCAGGAGACACAGAGGCATCGCTTCAGAGACGCGTCAAATCCTCCTTCTTCCATGGGCATCAGAGCAGCTTCCAGTCCACGACCCACACTCACACCAGCGCTCTCACCCTAACCACCGGAATACACACACACACACACACACACACACACACACACACACACACAGAGAAAGAGAGAGCGCGAGCGAGAGAGACACTGACAACTGGACCACTGCAGACGAGAGGTGAGTGATCTTTCTTATGATGTAGTCTAACCTTACTCACACACACACACACACCCACCCACATGTAAGGGGAGTCAGTCATGTGTTTTAGTTTTAATTCTGATCAACCAGAATGTCCATATAAGCAATCCAAATTTTTATCCTGAGGGGAGCTCAGAGTGTGAGTATGTGAGTGCGCGTCTGTGTGTTCTGGTGAGTTAAAACGGTTAATGATCCGATTAACGATTTGTGTTTGCCGGGGTCCGTGACTGCTCCACCTTGCACTGTCGGGCAAAGCGGATTTGGCCTGCTCAGTAATCTGTGTTCAGTTTGGTTTCCATCACAAGCCTGAGATTAAAGGGTTAAATTGGACTGATGTGCTGTGAAGTGCTGAAGTGCTGCATCATGAGCAGGGTACTAAACTGAATATATACAGTATTTCAAAGCTGAATTTTAATCTACTTACATATAACGGCGCAGGGAATCCTGACAAGATCACACAGCGCTCTCATGCTGATCTAGTATTGGAGAAAATGACATGACAATTATAAGAACTAAACAGCTGCATGCACTTTGAAACATAGTTAATCCAGCTTTTCTGTGTTTCAAATAATGTTTATAGTGTAGATTTTGTACAAGTTTAGAAATTAATTACTTTTTTTAATGTAAAGGATTCTGTATAAGGTCATTTGGTTTCTACATTAATGGATGATGCCACCAGTGTGAGCATTAAAGTCAATGTTGATGAAATTGAACTCATGAAGTTACGCGGTTAAATTAAAACTATGATTTTCTACGCAACACTGTATCGTACTAGCCATTGCAAGTTATACCGCGTAACACCACCTTAATTATTCGTCCTCTCGTAATGAGAGTCCACCAGCTTGAGTTGAGAGTTTTCAATCCTGAAGTCG
Source organism: Tandanus tandanus (assembly GCA_039654325.1). Taxonomy (NCBI): domain Eukaryota; kingdom Metazoa; phylum Chordata; class Actinopteri; order Siluriformes; family Plotosidae; genus Tandanus; species Tandanus tandanus. The sequence continues at coordinate 42,566,513 of JBCNYH010000021.1, read as the reverse complement.
TGTGGAAAATCATCACCGGCTACATGTTACACAGGGATCGAAGCCGCGCGAAAAATCGTTGTTGCAGGTTGACCGTTTAACACCGTCTTAACAGACATCCGACGGTACAGTTTAATTTGTGCAGCGCTTTTTACAATTAATATTGTCACAGAGCAAACAGATGTGATTACGAATTTAAACATTTTTCTGTAAACCCTATACGTTCCCAATGCACAAGGCTGCGGCATCGGTGGCAAGGAAAAAACTCCCTCAGATGACCCAAGGAAGAAACTTTGAGAGGAATCGGATTCAAAAGGGAAATCCATCCTCGTTTGGGCAAAAATAGATCCTGTAGATTATCTACATTATCTCCGAGATATTATATGAGATTTCCATACAGAACACTTTTAGGAAGTAAAAGAAAAAAGATTATTAAAAAAAAAACCAGGTTGTCGCTCATTGACAGAACATCGCATCTGGACACAAAAACATTCTAAATACTACTACTAATAATAAAATTATAACAGTGGTTGTATTCAAACCTTCAAAAATGGTAATGAAATGTCAAGAAAATTCTCTGAAATGTTACCCATAATGCTCAAAATTGTTCGGCTCACCTCCGTTCTTTTTTTCCCCCTTTTCCTTTCCTCGGGGTCGGTGCAGGAATAAACACAGGAAATCAGTTTTGACTCTGACTTTGACTCTGCTCTGATTCATTTCGGTGGACTTTGTGCTTTTGATAATAATTGTAATGGATCATCTAAAACAGAAAGGATTTAAAAAAAAAAAAGTCTGAAATGATCTGAAAACATTGTTTTCTTTGTAATGTTATTACAGTTTTGCTCACACGACGATCCTGATTAGACACGCACAAACATTTTGGAAACATTTCTGTGAATATTACTGCAGCCAGAAAAGCGCCGCTTTCTGAATATGACTTCATTATGTTCTGGCAAGATGCAGAAACCTTCACAGATTCCAGCACATGCTTTGTAGAAATGCAAACCTTCATATTCAGGAAGGTCTCGGCTAGCCTCGGATGCAAGAGTTAATTAGAGGTGATTGGATCCCTCGCTCGAGTCTGACTCACTTCAGCCGATTATTGAAATGCGTTGCGTTCTTTGGCGGAATGTATTTATTTAAGAATGACCTGTAATGCTGAAAAAAATTGATGCTAGTTGAGATGCTAATACAGTAAGCACATACGTCTGTGCCTGTTACAGTGCAGTGAGTTCACAGATGTAGATTTAATCTCAATTAGATTACAGTCTCACACACACACACACACACACAGAGTAGTAAGTCAACATTAGGAAAGGAGCAGGAAAGAAGTCCAGCTCTTTAACCCCCGGCGCTGAGCAGAGTGTTTGGAGAAAGTGAGTGTGTTTGGTTTTTAAAGCTCCTTTACTGCTGTGATTAAATCTGTACAGGAGGCGCTCGGCCGTAGTTAATGAGGAGTTTTATAGCAATGTGTCCCAGGTTGAGGAGCTGGATTCAGCTGTTACACGGGGTGTGTATGTGTGTACGAGTATCAGTGTTGGCTGTTTGCTGGCGTCAGGTATGAAAATCACTTCAAAGACACTTAGATGTCTAATAGACACCAAAAGCTTCTTCACTATGGGATTCCCTTTGGTTCATGTTAAGCGTTTATAAGTTTTAGACCCATGCATCATACCCAACATGCAACAGGTACCCTCAGGTGGAAAGCTCTTCCTTTAAACGTACAAAAAACAAAAACTGAAACTTTTTATTTTTAAACTAAAATATTAATAATAATAATAATTAGTAAGAAATTTGATTTCTAAAGCGCTTTTCACAAGCATTAGTCCCAAGGTGCTTTCAAATTACAGTTTCATCATAGAAATCAGAGCGACGCAGTGGTGTAGTGGTTAGCACGTTTGCTTCACAGCAAGAAGGTCCTGGGTTCGGGTCCTGGGTTCGAGTCCAGGGCTCGACAAGGAGTCTGCATCTTGCATGGGTTTCCTCCAGGTATTCTGGTTTCCTCAGACAGTCCAAAGACATGCACTGTAGACTAACTGACTGTTTCAAATTGTTCCTACGTGTGGGTAGGGTCAGTTGCCCTTCAATCGTCTGTTCAGGGTGTACCCCGCCTTAGCCGAGTGTCGGCTGAGACAGACTTAAGCCCCACCCCCCGTTGTAGAATAAAGCAGATCAGCAAATAAGTGACTGAGTGAATAATCATAATTAAGAATAGATACAAATAAGACTAGCATTAAGCAGCATGAACAACAGCAACAACTATTGCATACATGCCCCAGGTGGGTCTCCAGCAGCGTTTTAAACGATTCTACAGCATCACTAATAATTATTAACTGACTTCATGTCTCATTCTCGATTCCATGCTTTCCCATCAGAATGAATTGAACTCTGCCAATATTTACTACTTGATCAGCAAAATCGCAAACAGCACCTGCCCTTCTCCAGGCTGCCCCAAAGTACCAAAGGTGGGTTTCCACCTCGTCACTCTCCTCTCTGGGCTCCTCCCACCTTTGTCCGGCTCCTCCCACAGTGGTCTGAGCTCTACCTCCATTTCACCAGACACCACCCCAACAACCACCACTCTAGGCAAACCCAGCCCAAGCTAGACTTGAACCACCACCATCAAGACTCACACCAAGTTGCAAGCATTTATTTTTGGTGTGGATACGCACACCTATATCTCAAGAACTACTCGATATATAGCCATCAAATCTTAAGGGTAGTAACTTGGAATCTAAGGCTGAAACAAGTTCATGAAAAGGTCATTGTCGTTCAAGTTCAAAGTCAGCAAAATGCCACCAATTTTTTATAATGGCTAGGTGGCGACTGGTTTGATTCCCGTCATGTCGCACTACAAGAGGCAGCTGAAGAACAATAATAAAGTGGGCGTGGCCAGTTAATGCTTTCAGCTAATCCTAGGCTGTAAATGTCTTGTTCGATTGGTTGGAGAATTGCTTTCAAGTCAGACAAGTCCACCTGTTTCTTCTGAAATGTAAAAGACTCATGTGAGGAAGTTGGAGGACTTGATACTATGAAAAGCATGAAGTGTGATCAAATCTGGTTCATTCAGATTTCTTTTTCCTTTTTCTGTGGGTTGAAAGCCTTATGAGAGTTAACAATGTTATGTCATATAGGTATCTCAGATTCTTCTGCAGGATGAGAACTTTATCGTGGTGATTCATGTCTTCAAATCCAGACATTGAGATTTTGTGCATTGCTTAAAATGTGTACGAGGCTCGATATTTGGGAATGAGGTATAAAAGGATCAATCGCCTTTAATCCATGGAGGTGATTTCGTACAATTCTTAAATTGTGGTGTGTGTCAACAACCTGTTGAGAGGTGGTTTGGAACATAGTTCAAGTCAAGTCACATTTATTTACATAGCACATTTAATAACAGCAGATGCTGCACCAAAGTGCTGTACAAAAATGCATAAAATCCACATAATACAGAATAGAATAAAGACTAGAATGAGAACTACGAAAGCATAGAATAAACATGAGGCACAAAATAAATCATAAAACAGAAACATAATGCAACGGAGATAAGAATTAAGTTGCCAACATCAAAAGTTGGTCTTAACGCTCTTGGTAGGGTTGGTAATCTGGAAAACTAACCAAAGCTGAAAGTAGCATCTCTTCAGGGCTCCGGCTAAACTTACCCCTGCCCTCAGAGGCCCTTCCAAAGCCACCCAAGCATGAACTGACTGCAGGTTCATGCACGGTAGGGTCACGCACAAGCAGCAAGACATTTGATTGGATATTTCCCAGCAGACTGTGAGGCACTGATTGGTCAGCATTTGTACAGGATTACAGCAGCCACAGATGGCAAATTATTCTGGACTTCTTTCAGATCTCAGAAGTTACCGATTGCTGTCAATGTGTAGAGAACCAATTTCAACCAATAGGACGCTGTGTATACAGCTAAAACGTCACCAACCCCAGCTTTAAGCCATGTTTTAAAAGTCGCGAGAGATGAAGAGGAAGGTCATTCCAAATCCTAGAGGCAACAACAGAGAATGTATTTAGGAGCGATACAGTTAGAAGTGAGGCTATGAATGGATTTATAAACAATCAACTAAATTTTTAATTTATGCAGAATCTCACCAGTAACCTGTGTAGAAAAATCTAGTACAGATCAGATGTAATCCTTTTTCCTTGTACCAGTTAGGAAACTAGCTGATGCATTTCAAACCAATGCCTTTCTAAAAGGCGAGAGAGAGGAGATTAGGGCAAACCCATATCCATCCATTTGCCGAACTGCATTACCCTACTAGGGTCGCAGGGAGGCTGGAGGCCCATCACAGCCAACGCTGGGCGAAGGTGGGGTACAACCTGAACAGCTCGCCAGTCGATCACAGGGCAACACACAGAGCCTTTTACTCTCACTCCTAGGGGGAATTTGGAACAGCCAATTAGCCCAACATGCATGTTTTTGTACTATTGGAGGAAACCAAATTATCCGGAGAAAATGCAAACTCCACACAGAAACGCTCTCACCGAGTCTGGGACTTGGTAGTTTGGTACACATCAAGATAGCTTGGAACACATTACAGTAGTTGGGTACACGTTATGGTAGATTGATACACATTATGGTAGTTTGGTACACACTAAGGTAGTTTAGAACACATTGCGGTAGTTTGGTACTCTCTAAAGTAGTTTGGTACACATTGCGATAGTTTGGGACACATTGTGGCAGTTTAGTACACACTGTGGTAGTTTGATACACATTATGGTAGTTTGGTACACACTAAGGTAGTTTAGAACACATTGCGGTAGTTTGGTACTCTCTAAAGTAGTTTGGTACACATTGCGATAGTTTGGGACACATTGCGGCAGTTTAGTACACACTGTGGGAGTTTGGTACACACTGTGGTAGTTTGGTACACATTGTGGTAGTTTGGTACAAATTGAGGATTGTGAACAAAGTACACACACGCCAAATTCTTTAACACAGAAAATGAGGAAAGATGGAATAATTGGTGCAGATTTGATTCCAGCTGAATGAGTGGTAATAAAGCCAGTCAGTGTTATTAGAGTTCTCACACTAGCCAAAGAGTTCAATGAGGCACTGATAGCACATTGTCTTCTAACTCTGTGACTCATCTGTTTTTATCATCTTTTCCAAAAATCACAACCAATTGAAATTCACACCATCTGTTTCATTTACTCTTTTACGTTTGACGTGTGTAATTAACAAATAAAATAGAAACCGAGCTTTAAATTCCGTTGTGGTGACAACATGGGGAAGAAAACTACATACAGACGATACATTTTATAGACTTCTAAACGTTTAATGACGTATTAGAACAATCCAAGACATGAGTACATACACAGCACAGGAAAGAAAAAAAAAAAATCCATAAAGACATCATAGTCCAAAACTGTGACTCTGAAACCCTAATAAGCCTTTCATGTCGATTGGGCTAATCAGTTAGGATATTTTTCCTGTATTACTCACAGACTGTATTTCTGAGCGAGAACTGGGGAATTCTAGTGAATCACTTCAGTACAGATGGGTTCCGGTCATCCAAGTCATTATGAACGCATCAGAGTTGTTAAGTCAAGCTGATCAGACATGTTTTATAATGTTACAAGCATCTCATTAATCATTCGAGATGATCTAAATGCTTCATGCAGCTTGAGTACACTCAAGTTTACTGTAAGTATTATACTTGATGTTCCCGTCGGTGACCTTCAGAGTTCTCGTTATTGTGTATTTAACTTTCCACGTTGGTGGTTTACTCAGCCTGATACAGCACAGGGCACCTTCAGGGGCACAGATCCCAAACACACACATTCTTCAAGATGCAGCACACATGCTCAGCACACCAACGCACTCTTATAGATGCGTTCTGCTACCCTAAGTACCCAAGACAGAGGAGAGATTACTGGTTTGCATGTGTGTGAGCAGAAGGAGGAGAAGGAGGAGGAGGTTGATGTGTGTTTCTCAGCCTTTGTAGAAACAGCACACTCAGCTGGTGGCAATTATGGAAAGTAGTCTGTGTGTGCGCGCGCGCGCATGTGTGTGCGTGCATGTAGGGGGTTATGGGAGTTGTTTTGGGGTGACAGGGGTGTGTTGTGGTTGCATGCCAATGCCCCAACAGCCTGAGGCATCCTAAACAACCCCATCTACTGTGGAACATTAACACACCTCACGCTTGTTTTCATAGTAAATGGGCTGGAATCCGCGCTGTTTTAAAGAAAATGCCCGAGCTATGATTGAGCGTTTGATAATATACTATTAATTTGAGGCCTGTCTGTACCGGTGTATTATTTACGGAAATAACTGCGGGAGCTTTCGTTTTTTCGAAAGACATGTAGGCCTTCAAAACCACATTAGTATCTCAAATGAGCAACAGGGAAATATTTCAACCCCTACCCACAAACACGAGCTCATTCTGATTGGAACGGAGTCACTGAGGAATTTTTAAACGCTTCAGAACCTGCATGCTTAAGGTCATTATTCACAAGAAATATCTCCTAGATGGCAGGTTACTCTGGGCTGACTTACTGAACCGGTGTCTTATCAGCGGCGTATTATGGAGTTAAATAGCAGTACATAAAGTGCTAGTATCAACCTAAGCACAGTTCAAACGGAGTAAACCTCGGAATACAGATAACCGAGGTCTCTCGGGCAATGAGAAGAACAGAGCTAAGCCTCAAACAAACGGCAGCTGAAGTGCCGGGGTCAGGAACCCGCGGCTTCAGCCTTTTCAGGGAGAAAGTGGAGGGCATGACCTTTGGGAGGGGTGGAAAAGATGGCCTAGCAAAGAGTTCCAGAGTAACAGAAGAAATACATTTCCTACATAGTTAACTGTAAGGCTGTGAGAATAATCCTCCACTAGGGATTCGGAGGAACTGTAAGAGAAGAGAGTAGCAGAAAGGACATTTAATCACCCAGAAAAAGCATAACTGAGAAATCATGCTGGAATCACAATACTGTTCCTAAATGACCTCATTAGTCTCGACTCCAGACCTCAACACAATCAGCTCTAGCCGTGTTAGACAGTCATGTAAAGATCAGCCAGTTTTATGCCAGGTTCCTTCTGGAGAAATTCAGAGGAACACTGAATCTGAAAGCAGCTTCCCCTCTCTTCTCCTCTGACCCTTCTCATGGCTGTTTTCATAAAGCAGGGAAAACACAGTAAGGGTCAGGATCTTTGGGATAAAATCTACAACCCATTCATTAGACTTGACCTGCTGGTACTCTCTAGCCCCAAAACCTGATCTGGCATCAGGTTACATGTCACTGTTTTCCATTTGAAACCTTGGTGAGATATGTGAGGTCGGACCCATGATTAATATTTTTAAAAGCTTCCACGATTAAAGTGGCACTTCTCCCAAGCATATGTCCAGTACACTTAATATACTGTAAAGGACTGAACCGGGCAGCAGTGAGAGATTAAAATGAAAAAGAGGAAGACGGAGTGGGGGCTTGTCCTCATTCATATATACGAGGAGCCTCCGCTGAGGCCATGGTGTCACGGCAAAACTTTGGAGGCCAAGACACGCTGACGCGGTGACTCAGGGGCGCATTCATCATCTTTTGTGCAAACATCTCTGGCCTGCCAGACCGCAGACTCACAACCAGCTACTTATTTTGACAACGGTTAAGAGCTCCTCTGAACCGCCGTCTGAAGAAGAGTTCCAGTTATGCGGGGTTAACCGGAGAGTCAGCCTCAAGAACAGACGAGGAAAAACACGGTCATGCTCGAGCGAGGCCGCCCGACAACACCACAATGCCTTTTGGGCAAGAAAACAAATTTAAAACCAAGGGCGTTTTAGAGTTTCAACTATTTAAGCTTAAGCTCAACGTGAAATAGATATCAGATGGTAAGCGATAAGCTAAAGAAAGGCCGTCAGAGGATGACCGTTTAATTCCCTCCTGAAAAACACACATTTCATAAATGTTTCTTTTCCCAGATTGAGTCAGCTATGGAGCTGCCACATCTGCTGCAAAGATGTCCATGTGATTGACAGATAGCTTTCTCTCGTGCCTGAGATGTAATCATCATTGGCCGCTGTCTCTTTGGTCCTGCTGCCCATGGACAACGTGACAAATTAAGCTTAATCTGTGTCTTCCTGCCCTCTCAGGAAACAATATAAAACTTAAAAAAAAAACCTAAAAAAAACGCAGAGGCTTTGCTAGTCCCCTAGAGACATTCCGAGCTATGAAAAACATGATGGAAGAGTGGGGGTGGGTTGAACATCACAATTGAGAAGAAAAGCTTTTGTGAAATTTGGGGCCCAAACACTTTATGGCGCGAGTGAGATAAATGAGTCAACTCCGCACCATTTGTGCCCACTCATAACGCTACGGCGCCTCAAAGAACGTTTACATATTCATCGCATTTGTCACCACCAGCCTAAGCAAAAGGGGTAACAGTTCCTCCGGAGGAGTCAAACTCACTGCAATCAACTTCCTTTGCTCTCCGTTCTCGCCGAAGCCTCCCTGGCTGATTAATGAACGTGTTTATTTTAACGACGGTTTTTAAAACTGACAAATTAGCTGGCCGTGGTAATGGCTCAATTAAGTTAATTTCGTCCTTGTACGACATCCATTTCCTCTTTTGCGTTAAGAAAGCAAACAGTGTAGCGTTTGATGAAACTGTACTTGGTGAGGCATTTTTTGTGTAGGAATGCTTCGGAAACGACTGATCAGAGGAATAGTTTAATTTAACCGTGAAACCACACTCAAATCCAACACACAAGTGAAAAATTCCAGTTCATGTATGCATACAGAATCCTTAAGTATAGCTTATAAAACCTACAGATCAATGACTTCATTGATCTACAGCTGCTCTATACGCCTTTGAACATGAGATGTAGCGTTAAGCTCGATGCGCAAAGCTACATTCAAAAGTTTTATCCTGTATTGGGTTTCAGATCCAAGTAGCCAGTAATAATAATAATAATGTTCGAGTTTAAAAGCCAAACGGTGAGGACTACAGACGGCAAACAAGTTATTTTCAAAAAACAAACAAACAAAAAAACCCACCCAAATCAATATTAATTAAAACCAAACACACAGACATGACTTTCAAAATGACTTGGCAATAGATGAGTTGACCCTCCAGGGTGGTGCGCATGCAGAGATGTCCTAAGACAGTTTGGTGGACGAGGTGCCCACATTCCAGTTGTCTTACAATCTTTTCAAATAAGTTTTCATTCCTTCATTTGCCGAACCGCTTAATCCTACTAGGGTCATGAGGAAGCTAAAGCCCATCTCCGCTGACTCTGGGTGAAGGCGGGGTACACCCTGACCGGCTCGACATACATTACAGGGCCAACGCACACAACCACTTACACTCACAATCACACCAACAGATTCTCTCAACATTTGCAGTGAGGATCAGCAAATAACGTTCATGCTGAGACATATGAAGCTAGTAATGTTGAAAATTTTACCTTAGTACAGTGTTTAAAGCTAATACACATGATTAAGATGTTTGCATAGAAGTAGAGTGAGAGAACTCCAAAGCTGTGGATAATCCATCCTGCAAAATGTAAAGGTTTCCCCATTCCCAAGACATTCGAGTCAAGTAATGGACGGCACAATTAGCTGATGAGTTGGTTCAGGTGTGTTGGGAATTAGAACTCGCTGAATGTTTGAAAAGCCATGATTAGTTGGATCCCATGTGGCAGAGCGAAGAGTAAACCGTGATAATGTAGGCGATTGTGTAGCAGTCAGTGATGCTAGCCAGTTCTAGCAAAGTTGATGTGTCTAAATGATGTTTTCTCTTGGCATTAACTGCTGGAGCTCGAGTAAAACGCCTGCTCCAATTTCACCGCACTTGGTGGCTGCAGGATTTAATGGCTTCCCTGGTAGGGCACCCCTGATTCAAATAATCAGTTAATTGCAAAACCCTCCATCGGTTGAATCATGTGTTGGGTTGAGGGAAATATATTTTGAAGGAGGTCCCCAGGAATATGAGTTCATGGACAACTGTAATTGCTGCACATCTGATATTCTAATGACACACGTTAATCATTCAAGAAACACACTGCAGTGTGCCAAATTATCCTGCTGAGATTAGATCAAGGCCTCAGAAAAGTATATATTGAGTTTGCCAAACCATGTTAGGAGCATGGTTGTCAAAGTTAAAAACCTAACTATCTTGTGGAATGTTGTGTTTGGCCCGCATGTTTAATCTGTAACATTTAGAAGTTAAATAAAATTGGCAGTGGGTTCCCGGGAGTGGGACTGGGAACCACAATGCTGGTGAATAAATAATTAAAAAAAACTTCATGTCTGTCAGGGCACACTGGATTCTGAGGTCCATCACCACGGACAGTGAAAGTGATCTTAACATCTAAACCTGAGGTGCTTTAGTGCTCTAGTGTTGCAGTTGTATTGTAGTCCATTGCCTCCATACCTAACCGAAAACCAATTAAGCCCTTCACAGACTTGGAATATTTCAGTCCTAAAGTTCCTAACCTTTCTACCATTCCAATGAATACGCTAATACCTTTTCACTTTGTCTCTCAGGATGTGCTGGAAGCTGCTGTTTTGGGTTCTCCTGGCCGGTGTGCTGTGTGCCGTGTCGGAGTCTCGCAAAAACCGCCCACAAGGCTCAATCCCATCACCGTACAAAACCAGCTCAAACACATCGGATCGCCGTGGCCGGAAACAGGAAGTGCTGGCCTCCAGTCAGGAAGCCCTGGTGGTAACGGAGAGGAAGTATCTGAAGAGCGACTGGTGCAAGACGCAGCCTCTACGGCAAACCGTGAACCATGAAGGCTGCCTGAGCCGCACCGTCATCAACCGCTTCTGTTATGGCCAGTGTAACTCCTTCTACATCCCACGGCACGTCAAGAAAGAGCAGGAGTCGTTCCAGTCGTGCGCCTTCTGCCGGCCGCACCGCTTCACTACGCTCACTGTGGAGCTGGACTGTCCAGAACTGCAGCCACCCTTCCGGCACCGGAAGATCCAGCGGGTCAAACAATGCCGGTGTATTTCTGTTAACGTAGCCGAATCTGGGAAACAGTGAAATGTTGAAAAACTGACAGACTACCCGAGATGTTGGATAATAGAAATATATGAAGTATATATATGAAAAACTTTTTTTTGTAGAATTTGGTACCTAATGTAGGCAGAGTTGCTAAAAAGCTGCTAATATCTTGATGTCTGGAGCTGTCCGTATAATAGGGCAGCTTTCATTGGTGTAGTTTTGTCACATGTTCTTTGTGTTGTATAAAGTTTGCATCTCAAGACTGATGCTTTCTGAAAGGACAAAAAGACTTGCTGAAGAACTGATCACTCACAAACGCTGACGAAAAACACCTGATCCACACGTTGGACAGAATGCCAGCCGCTGCCGAGAATGAAGCACGGTGTCCGAGCTGCATTGGATATTGTGCTAATCTGAGCACCCTGCAGCATTAGACACAATGCCCAATACAGTTACAGTATTGGCAGGCTTGAATTTGGCAGTGTTCTGAGGGAGATGAGGTGGCTCAGCTGCTGGACTGTCATTTTCAGGACAGGTGGGGACAGAGACTTGAATTGGCCAATCATGCTGCTTGCAGTGACTTCAAATTATGCCTTATTCAATGAATATAACATGTATTACTAGGCTGAGTATAATAGAGATTATATATGATGGTACACTAAAATGTATATATCTAAAGAAAGAAATGACCTCTATATTAAAATCTATTTCAAGTAGAATCCTGTTTTTCACTTTGTCTTAGAAAACCCTGCAAAAGGGAAGGTTGACAAAAATTCAATACTTACTGAATAGTTAGATCTCAATAATATATACACGATTTAACAGCTTTATTATTTATTAATAGAAACCAGTAAATACTTAAAGGAACTTTGTTTTTATATATTTACATTTGGCAGACACCCTTATCCAGAGGGATCTTTTTTTTTTTTTTTTTTTTTTTTTTTTTTTTTTTTCAACCCACCGGGGGGGTTAAGGGCTTTTCCCAAAACCCAAACAGTGGCAGGGTGGTGTGATTGGGGATGAAAAAAAAAAAGTTCT
>JBCNYH010000021.1:42504423-42528038 GCA_039654325.1 Tandanus tandanus | reverse complement strand
CATTCAACTATGTAAAGAACAAAGTATTTAATAAGAATATTTCATTCATTCAGATCTAGGATGTGTTATTTTAGTGTCCCCCTTTTGTTTTGAGCAGTGTATATTCATATACCTAATAGCTAATGAACATAATCAACAATGCTCTACTTTCAGGGTTTAAGAGCTTAAAGGAGTTTGAAACAGACACATTTATTAAGAGCATCCGTTTATGGTTTAACGAAGGATCTGTGCAGAATAAGTCACCTCTAGGAAAAGCCCTGAAAACAGCTCTATGTTGACCAAACATGGTGTCACAGACATCAGCACAGTGAGGTTGACTCAGCATACAGGAATACAAACCGAAAGGTTCCTTACGTTTTGTGAGTGGCTTTCAGCTGACTTTCCTGATCCTCCAATTCTTGTTTAGCTGAAAAACAGAAAACAAACACAGGCACTTAAAAACAATAGCATTAGGCAACGCAGTTCTTTCAGAAACATGGAACAGATGTTTAGAAAGTGAAAGCGCAAAAAAAATAAAAGACCATCACATTGTGTGTACACTGTATGTGAGGCTGTGTGTATATGCTAGCTAATATTTCATTATTGTGTGGATGTGATATTCAGCTTGACCGCTGCTGGGACACAGTTTGGCTGGTGTTCATGCTTCAGCGTGTGCAGACGGCTTTCACTTAACGCTTTACTCCAGCGTGTGCTCGTTTTCTCCAGGCGTCTGGCTTGAAACACAAGCACTGATTCATAAAGGCGGTGTCAGTGTCTGTATGTGCGTTTGTAGTACTACAGCTGTGCTTTACTGTGTGTGTATTTAAGAATGATTACATAACACTAACAATTCATGTATAAATTTATAAACTAAAAATCAAACCTAAAAAGTTATACTGATAGTCAAGAACTTGCTTTAGGCAGTTTGGGTCATGGTTTAAGCATGGTTTATATAAATGCTGCAATGTGTAATACTATACATGTTGGATTTCAAAGCTCATAAGATTGATTTGTAGTGACCACATTCATTTAAATAAAATTCATTTCTCTACCAAGTGTAAAAACATTATCTACCTTGCATGTATCCTCCCACTATTTATCCTCTAAAATTTTCAGCTGTGCTGTAATCTACGTGCTGTGATGAAAAAAACATTCACATTTCCAAAGTGGATGAACAAACTTTTCCTCATCCTGCTAAAGCTTTCACCCATATTTCATGTCACAGTTTCAATTTTGCCTGAACTCAACTGTAAAGGTTCCCTCAAAGAGTAAAATCAACACACTAATTGAGCAAGTTGGGTCAGGAAATTCCTCAAGCCTTCCAAACTCACCTGTTACAAATGAACATATGTATATTTTCATCATCAGTTGTTTTTTTTAACTTGCATTTTCAAGTTGCTAAAATCAGTTTAAGAGTTCGCATGTCTGAAAAGACTGCCACTTCACTCTTGAGTTCGCGAAATCGAGAGGATAGGACGAGTTAATGGCAAAAATAACAGTATACTGATATTAAACGTACGAATCAGATATAAACTAGTGAACTGAATAAAATAAAACCACGAACATCTGCACTTTCACATACAACAGACAAGCATGCACCCCTTTTAAAGGAACAAAATGGTCCACCATTTATTCATATGCAAATTACTTCCGTAGTTACCATCACATACATGTGAATCATGTGCAACTTTCTGGAGTAGTGTTGTCCTTCAAAGAGTTCTCAAAAGAAGTGTGTAACAATAGCATGTTTTGAAGTGAAAAAATGTAAACGATGTATGCAAATTTGGGTTTAATTTCCCTTTAACTTCATGTTGCTCTAATGTCATCAATACCATACCAATCCCCAGTGCGGTTGCTAGTCGGTTAGTAACTGAACTGATTAAAGATTTATCTCTTCTGCATCAGGTTTTTTTCTTTTTCAAAGTCTTTGATCTATGTTCTTAGCAATCAGTACCCCATTTTATTTGTTGGAAGGTCTGGAGACGGATTTGAGATTTGGTGGAAAGAAAATATAGCAGGCAATAAGTCAGGCAGGTCATGAGCCTAAACGAAATCTCTCCAGACACACAGATGACGTTCTGCAGTATGGCATGAATTTGAAGGGCTTTTTTTTTTTGGACAAACCATAACTCAAGCAAACCAAACAAAGCTAAAAAATAAAAAATAAAAATCTGCTTACCTATCAGCGAGAACACAACAAAGCAAACCTCATGACATTTTCTAATGCTCATCAAAGACACAACTAAACGAAAAATCTAACAAGGCATTAAGCTCCACATTAGAAGCCATAACCCCAGTCATGTCACTTAAAACATGCAGAAATGTCACGTCACGCCTCTTTAACCGTCTGGCTTTTCTAATATTAAAAAAATAAATAAAAAAAAAAATCTCTGAACATCAAAACAATGAAATACGCTTCTGGTTTTTCTGTGCACATTGTAATGGCTAGCGGCTCATAAAACACACACGCACGCAATCGCAAACACAAAAGAAAGAAGAAAGAGAAGAGAAAGGGCTTGCTCTGATCTACAGCTTGCTTTCTTGGAGAACATCAAATCATTGAGTGTGAGTGGAGTGAGATGGACTTCACAGACACATCAAATGCAAAGATCTACAGCTTAAGACACTAAACCCTTCGATTCATCTTCCCGCATGTGGGACCAATTGTGTTGGAGATGGTTCCTTAAAAAGTGACTAAGCACACATCAGCGCTAATTGCTGAGCATCAGCTGGCAAAATGAGCAACTTAATAGGACTGCAGGCTTGTCTTCACGAAGGTTTTTCAGGATACGCAGTCATCTCTAACTGTAAGGCTTGTCATGATCCAATAATTGTACGTAATGATTAATAAATCAACGATGAACTTGTTTCCTCTACTCATAATTTAACACCCAGAAATAAGATGGGCTATAAAGTAAAAACCTAAATAAAACCTGTGACTGGTTAGCACATATAAAAGCCAGACTTCCTTCTGCAGACCCACACATACAAACCTGTTTTTGAAGTTCAAAAATTCTTCCACACACAAGAATGCACGCAAAACTAAAGTTTCTTTCCCTTTTTTAAAAAAAAGAAGAAACAAGGCAAACGCAGACATAACAGAGGCGCTGCTCTATGTCTGCTTTCACTTCTGCGCCGTGACCTGTCTCGAGTCTGAGCAATAACAATTGGTGACAGCGGCAAGTCTGCATTTTACCCAGTAAATAACAGCAGTTTTTCTGAAATGCACCGACAGTTGGTGGTGGGTTTTTAGGCTCGAGGAGGCACAGCAAGCCTATCACCACTTTGGGATGCTTAAAATTACAGGGCTTTAAATATTGGAATAATTGGAATTAAAGAGATGATTAAGTACATAATTGTGTGTTTCTGTGAAGCGTCAAGCTCACTCGTGATGTCTTTACTTGCTTTGGCAGTGACGACTACTTCCATCAGTCAAAGAGAAAGAAAAAAGGGGGGATTAAAAGCCAAAGAGGGAAAACGAGTGTGGCAAGATGTTTGGATGCGTATAAGAGGCTTATCGACGTTCCTTGCTAAATAAGTCTGTAACTCTTCAGAAAGAATAAAGATGGATCTGCGCAGAGTGAAAAATGGACTGCTGGTTCTTTGAAGTGGATGTGAAAGACAATACAGGAAAAACAAAAGGGTGAACCGTTGTCGCCAGTGAGTCTTAGCGCTCCAGGCAGGGGAAAGGCCATGCAGACCAGGATGATGGAGCTTTTGTATGTGTGAGTGTGTAAAATGGTTCCTATGATGTGCAGGGGCCTGTGAGGGTCAGTGACCTGGGTGCTCTTTGACAAATTGGGGCCGGTAGTGGTTAGAGGAGTTCACACCGTGAACCCTGCACTCCCCCTCTGTCTTCAACACTGTCTGGGGACGTGTGTGTGTGTGTGTGTGTGTGTGTGTGTGTGTGTGTGAGATGAGTAAAGGTGTCTAAAAGCAATTGGACAAACTGGCAGATTTGGTTTTGATTTGTTTCAATGTCAGAGGTCACACAAATCTGTCAAACTTATACTACGAAAGGAGAGAAGATCTTTACTGTGATAAACGATGGGTTAACGTTATGCGGCAAAGAACTATAGCACAAACTACAGACGCCATTCATGGCAGTGGTGGTGAAGAGCATTTGTAAAAAATAAATAAAAGGTAAAAAAAAAAAAAACACCAAACAGATTTTGCCTATTTTGGCTTTTAAAGAGAACTGAACATTGTATAGTATAAAGATCTTGAACCTTACAATCCTGAATCAGTTTTATTTGAGGTCAGAATTCCAATGCCTTTTAAATTTCCATAATGTATTAATACCAACTAATTGTGACTGGCTATAAAAGATAAACTGTAGGCCTTAATAAAAATACATTTTATCTAATCTGCATGGAGTGTGTTTCATGGAGGCAAAATGTTTAGCTGTTAAACAGATATTGTTTTGTATCATATTTGATTTATTGTATATATTTGATGAAGTTAAAAAACATTAAAAGGGTGAAGATCCTTCAAGTGTGGTGTTTTCATAATATAATACCAGACGTTGCTCTTCATTAAAATACTTCACTAGCCAAACTCTATAAATCACATATCTACGGATACTGTGATTCAGGTCTGACTTTTTAATGCACCACCCCAAACCGTTGAGAGAGCCAATCTGTACTGATGAACTCTCTTCTTTAACCACAGCATTGTTATGAGCTCACCTAAAAACCTCTCTTTCTTTCACAGTGTGTTTTTCTTGAGGTACACATGCTACTTCTAAGATACCAATTATCCTTCTGCTCTCTGAATCCTGTGATCCATCCTGAAATGCTACTGCTGGTTGGAGTTCCCATCTTAGAAGGCCATCGCTCCTGCTGCTCATGTTCCATATGGACCTAAATATATACTCAGAAACTATGAAGATGACTTTCTATTGCTGGTGATATAAACTCTTTTACTAAAGTTATTTAGGACTATTGCCATTATAAGACAAACTAGACTTTGATGAACTATAGTTAAGCTCTACATGGTTTGCATTTATCTGGTTTCACCCAAATGAAAATGGCTTTCTCCATTTGAGTCTGGTTCCTCTCAAGGTCACCACATGCTTGCTCATTAGGGACGTATAGGATTTACAGAGAAAAGTTTGAAACGAAGTTCAAAACCTTTACCAATTTTTTTTTTACAATGTAAAGCTGCTGAGTAGCAATGTCAGTTGTAAAATGCGCTATACAAATATGACTGAACTGAATTGTACTGCCCAACCTACATAGTGTAAATATACGAGTCACCCTTCTGAGGCCGACACAAAACATCTCTTACTCTATGACATGGATGGATCTCTAAACAGGGTAAAGTTGTCTGGTTTTCTTATTTTGTTTTAGAAAATACAGATTTATGTTCTCTTTATGTTAAAGCAAAGTGAACCGTGTCACCATTTAGCTTTTGGGCTATGTCTCACAAATAGCTAGCACTGATTGCAAAGCACAGTTCTGAATTTTGGCTAAACAACATTTTGGTCTAGATTACCAAATATTTTTCAAAATGATTATTCTTACTGTTGAATAGCAGCAAAACTTAGGACATAAATTAGCCTATCGTAAGCAATTCGGAGAGCCTATAACATCTATTGCGTGCAATGTGTCCAAGTTATAAGCTTGAAAGTATATTACCTCTGACTGAGATTTAATACATGTTTACATGGCCTGTCCCTTTCGATTACTTTTTCTATTTTTGTTATTGAGTGGATTAACATTACCATTTGCCTTGCAGGCAGAAACTACCATCAGAGGTGTTATAGAGAAATAAAGCCATCTGACCAATCAGAACTCAGCATTAAACAGTGTTTATGTAATCACAGCATGTGATGCATGTACATGTTTAGGTTGCACATATTGCTATTTTAGATACTGAAGAGTTCTATTCCAGTCCCAACAGTGAAAAAGGTGGTGGTGTGGAAGTCTTATTGTAGTGGTAAGGTCAGATGACCCTCAGCTTGTCTCTCGAAGCCTGGGTCACAGAGAAACAGATTAATCGGACACAAGGTTAGCAAAATCTCATGCTCACTGGAGCTCTGGGGTCATGGCACGTTAGCGCGACGTGGCTAAGTGGAACACCATCCTCTGCTTCCTAATCACAGCCAGACCACCCGATTTCACCCAGCACCATGAACAGGATGCCTCGGTCACTTTGATTTATACACTAATGCCTCACACACACACACACACACACACACACACACACACACACTGATTCTTCCCAACCGGTGAGGTAAAGAATTTAAGGAATGTCAGTTGGAAGTTAATTCCTGGGAACATGATCTCTGATATGGTTCTAAAACAAGACTCCAAAACTGTTACTTTTCCAGAGAATGCAAAAGTTTGCTGGTGCAAACAAATAAACATGCACTGAATCCCACAGCCAGCAATGTGACTCACCCAAAGAATGCATGAAGGAAAACAAGCATCGTTTGTGAACCTGCCTTCTGACTCGGCACTGTTTAAAAGGAACAGAGAACATTAATGTTCCAGTCACTGAAGACACTAAGTGCTGAACAGTGACATTGTTCGGGATGTGACACTGGGTACCCTAGACTATTACCCATCACTCTAATATAAACCATGTACGTTGGCAATGAAGTTTTTTCTTCTGACAGGCGATCATCATGAGATGGAACTAATCACCATATCTAAATTATCTCTGCGTTGGGAAGCAGCGACAGCTTAAGGACTTGTGACCTAAGGTTTCAGGCCAGGATCGTTTCACTAGTATTACACGGGATTGATATTAAAGCAGATCCCCAGAACCAGGCCTCCACTTTGTTGCTAGAAACAGCAGAGTACCTCAAGAATTATATATGATGAATTAAAAAAATATAATTATACCTGCTTAAATTAGCAGTTTGGGCCATGCTGTAAGTGAGGTGACCTTTGCTCTTGTGACATCACAGTGTGAACCAAGTACACATTTTAAGTTCCACCTAATCTGATACACACTGTGATATAACCAGCTCTAAAATTCTCAACCGAAACACTGTGTTTTAGGTGACATACCATAAGGGTGCGTTGTTGGGTGTTGGGCCCCTATGAAAAGATTGTTACGTTCAGAACACTTCACTGAAGATTGCTACGAAACTTGGACCTTTTGATATCTGCTGAGTACCAGCCTAGGCTAAAGCAAAGCACAATTCCTACAATTAAGCCAAGTGAAGTGAATAAAAATGCAACGAAAAAGCAGCACCACTTTAGGTCCCCGAGTCAGCGAGCATTTGGGAAGGGTGACACCCGTCCGTGCAACTAGGAAGTTCTTGCGATGATAGCCAGCTCTCCCATATGTTGAACTAGGCCACATGTATTCCCCTATAAACCTGCTTAATATTATATCCTGGTACCTGGGACTATAGCAGCATATATTAGCATAAGCAAATTAGCCTATTAAGCAAATACTTTTAAGAGTTAAAACTTGAGACGTTGCAATGGATGTGTTACCAGTTTAACCCAAGTTTAGCCTGCCAATTTTTTTTAAAAGCCTACATAAAGGCCTTCGAAATAACAGCTGGATGTCTGCAATGTACAAGTAGGCCTTTTAGGTACTATACATGATTTATAAGCACAGCATTAAATAGCAATGTACGGGTGTTACAGAAAGCAAAGAAGTAAATTACAGACTGATGTATTCAGAAATTAACGTACCACTGGGTATGGACTTCGCCCAACTCAGTGAACTCTCAACAGCTGACATTCCCTCCCTGTCACTGCTGCTAGCATACGGCTCAAAACTGGTGTGGTTCAACACTCCCCTGATAAACTTCTTAAAATACCTAAACTGTTTTCGTCTGAGGAATCTGATGTAAGGTTATCAAACTGGCAATATGACGAATTTGCCAAGTATTGAAAATAAAAGGAATAAACAGTGTTCTGGGGTGATCTGATGGGAGCAAGCGACAGCTGGGCTTTACTGTAGGCTGTGCTATGCAGGACTTTCGGTTGTGATGTCACACAGCTTGAGCTTGCAGATTCACACTGTGCTCCAAAACCCGAAATTGGACTGAAAATTTTGATACAAATATCTAATATTTTTTCTGTAATTGGTGTAATAGCTTGGAGGAAAGATCAAATATTAAGAAGCACCAATAAAACAGTAAAAATCAGTGTCAAATTATCTCCAAGATCAAACTAGACTAAGACTTATTATTTGTGGATTGTGTATTTTAAAAAGTTTATTTTTTTTGTACATCTTTAGAGAAGAGCCTAGAGAGATGGTATACAAGTGCATGTGACATGCATGTGAAACCTGATCTGAAATGGTCTTAAACCATCCTCCATTGCCATTTTCTCAAAGCCCATTCGACTCTAACACGCATGCACACACACACACGCACACCTAAAATGCAATCAGAGCAATTGGTTAGACGATTAGATTATTAAACCTATTCTGAGCCATATTTACTTTACTTTGTTCTACTGGGAGATAGTTTCATATATTACTGCACGCATTTTAGAAATAAGCAAATTCAATTTTAATCCAACTAAATGGAAAAGATCAAAATACCTGTTCCTTTCTTTTATTTTTGCTTTTTTATACCTACTTCAAATAACCATGGTGGAGAAGCTCTAATAGAGAATATCATGATAATAATGCAAACCTCACTGAAATGACAAACTTTATTTAAAAATAAATAAATAAAAAGCTCTGATGTGTTTTGTTGTGTGCCTGGCTCACCTCGGCTCACAAACTCCTCCATTTTGTCCTTGAAGGGCTGCAAATGTTCTTCAGAGGAGATGCTACACACCTTGTCCACCTCTGCAGTGCATGCTGGGTAACATAAAAGGAAGAAAGTACAAAAAGAGAGGTCACATGACTAACAATATAACAAGATCAGGTAAGGTGCATGATTGTTTTAGTATACACACACACACACACACACACAATCATACACACACACACACACATACATACACACACACACACACATACATACACACACACACACACACACACATACATACACACACACGACCCATGATGATGCAGCTGTATATACATACGTAGCATGAAGCTACAGACAATAGGCAAAACCAGACCGGTGCTCCCACCTTTTTGTACGTTAAATCGAGGGTCGAGTGTATAATGTAAATAAGGAAACGCAAACTTAAACCAGATTTTTTATATAGTTTACAAAGTCTCACAAAGTTCTCACTGCTGGTCAAAAAGCTCGTTTGACAGGAAGAGAAACAAGATGAAAGTTACAAAACCTTCACAGACACAAAGACTCCCGAACGGAATTTTAAAAAGGCTGCCATGTAATAAACTACTTGTTACCCATGTTTGCTTTTTTGTGCTGCTAAACAAAGAAAAAGATTGACATGCTGAAACAAATTCAATGCTTTATTGATAAATAAAACACTATTATATGTCAGGTACATGTCAGGAAATTGGGGAGAAAAACAGTCATATAGATGTATCAAGGATCACTCACTTGCTAAAGTGCTCAATCCTGTTAGGGTCTTGGCAGCCGACAGCGGGCAATGGCAGGTTACACCCTGAACAACTCACCAGACCATCACACACACACACACACACGCGCAAAACCAACCATTCACCCTCACACCTAGGGGTAAATTTGGAACAGCCAATTAGCCTTGCTTGTCTTTGGACTGTGGGAGCAAATCGCCCGAGCCCGGGAATCAAACCCAGGACCTTCTTGCTGGGAGGGGGAGATTCTAACCACTATGCCACCGAGACACCTCGTGGGAATTTCAGTTTTACTAAAACCAAAGTAACTTTGAAAATTAAACTCAATGTTTTTGCACAAAAAACAATGGCCCATTTTTCAGGTCCGTGTCAATTACCTCTACACCAGATGAAGTGCTGTTTCTTCTGCCAAAAAGATGGATACACTAACTATCATGCTGGCGTCATGTAATATATTATACATCTTGCCTCACTTGAACCATGTTCATGTATTTCTCAGTAAAAACGAGAGCTGTTTACAGTAACATATGAAGAGTCTTGGGTAATTTGCAACAGCGAGTTCTCACCATTCATCGCAAACGTTATTTATTTATTTTTACAAAAGACTTAGCAAGTAAATTTAAAGCAGGCGACCTGAAGCTTACATGGCTCTTACAGAAATATTCACCATTAGCCAGTTAAAGCACCTATAAAAATATACAAAGAAATATATGCTTACCAAAACTCTGAAAACTGCTAGTCTGTCATGTACTATACTGCAGAGTCAATGAACTGGCCCAACAATTAGATGGTAAAAATAGCTCCGGAAGCTTCGAATGGAAAGATCGCAGAGGTGAATGAAAATTGGGCCTCGGCTTTCCCGCCGAAGAGTCTTTGATCACTGAGCAAAACATAGTGCAATTACACCAATTATGATCAGAAGAGCACGAGTGGACCTCCGTCAATTCGTTCAGCCATAACCTCTTGCGGGAAACATCCCATTGTGTTGAACGTGAGTTTGTTAGGAGGATGTATGACCAAAATGTTGCATCAGCCTAGGGGGTCTAAAATACGGGCAGGGTTAAATCAGGGCGCAGTACAGAGCTGTATACAGGGAGGGATGAGGACGGCTGGGCATCAGGAACATAGTATATAATAATAATAATAGTACTAATACGTAAAACCTCTTTCAAGGCATTATTCATTATCTTATGAAATGCATTAACACTTTTCATTCACACTTTCCCGACAGACCAAACAATGTAAAATCACGTGTAATGATGTCCTGAGATGTCCAGGTCTACATGCGCCCCACATCTCCTGGATCTGTTAAACCCCAAACGTGATTGGGAGAGAGGACTGCAATTACTCCCCGTGAATGAGGAATACCCAATAATCATGGATCATAAGCTCACTGCAATTTAGTCTTCACTTTGTTCACGCCACATTTTGCTATTACGGATAACAGAGTAAAAAAAAAAAAAAATTATAATATATATATATATATACACACATACATATAAATAAAATTACATCAGGCTTCTTTAAATAAATGAATATTGAATAAAATTTTAATTAAGTAGAAATTAATAACAATTAATAAGTAATTTGCCATTGTAAGAAAACAGCATTAAAATGACCACAAGCACAGCCTATAATTAAGTGCTGGTTAGTGGATGCACTTCAACATTGCACATACGTATGCAATCACCCAGATGCAAAAAACAACACAAACAAAATAACTAACCTGAATAAATTCACTCATTTGCCTAACCACTTAATCCTATTAGAAGGGAGGCTAGAGCCTCTCTCAATCAACACTGGTCAAAGGCATGGTACACCCTGAACAGCTCATCAGACCATCAAAGGGCCAACAAACAACCACGCCTATGCTGAATCTAGAAGCCAATTAGCCTAATGTGCATGTCTTTGGACAGTGGGAGGAAACCAACACAAGCACAGGGAAACTCCCTGAAACTCCCAAAAAACACCCCCTTGCACCCAGAACCGTCTTGCTACGAGGCAGATGTGCTAACCACTACACCACCGTGGTATGGGTCTGATTTTCCTGATAGAAGTTTCATATGGGGCGACCTGAATCGAGACACGCACACGCACACACACACAAAACTGAAATGAGTTGAAAAATCAAATTTTATGACCAATAAAACTAAAAGGAGGCTTTTGGTCACCCTTCTTGTCAAAACCGACCCCCCTAAATAAGTTTGAGTCACTGGATGAGGTTGCTTTTTTATACTAAACCTGTGCTAGAGTAACAGTTACAATCACTGTTTTTCATGTTTTAATGCGTTATTTGGTGGAATGAATCCCAGTTTATTAACTGAACCCAGATAGGTTTAGCATCATGCTGTCTCGGAGCACAGACTTGCTGGTTCGAATGAAAAATGGGACATGGCTGATGTATTTTGAAACTAAACTGTGTATATAGTAGAATTCTATATTAGAGATACAGAAATACAGTGAACTACAACCAGAACAGTCAGAGCCTGTTACAAAACATTACTGCTATAATTTAAGAATTTGGTAACCATTATAATCAGACTTGGTTTCCAGCTGCTTGGATGTTATGTGGACAATTGAGCCCAGTACACACTGATGAGATTTCCTTCATTCATCTGTTTTTGTGGTTTTAGCTTCTTCTCACTAGTTTGGCATCTCGTGTGAACGTGATCAGCTCTGAGTAAAGTCTTATTCTATTATAAATATTTCTGCAGGTACAGAGGTCAGACTAGTAAACCCAGGGTTTAACTCTTTTCGAAGTTTGATCCTGCTTATACGGCTGGTATGACATATTACAACAGCTTGTCTTCCACAACAACTTCTATCCATTAACTTTTGAAATGTTATGAGAAACCTATTGGGATGGTGGGAAAAAGAAAAAAAGAAGGAGGTGGTGACATGAGAGTCTCTATTAAAAGCTAACCTTCACATGTTCATTGATCTTAGGCCAGCTCAATGGTTTTTATTAAAGCCTGTGGTACACAAGTCACATGCTCACTCGGATCAGATCACGAGTTTAGAAATTAGGACCAGATAAAGTGCTGAAACTTTTGAAAATTATTTAGTAGCGCTTTTCTGCAATAAATTAACAATGCGACTATAAGGTAAATGGACATAATTCAATCCAGTAATGGTGGCCTCCAGATATTTACCCAACTCCTTCCTGCCCCTTTGGTTGTGTGAAGGATTGTCTGATTCGTCAGCCTATAAACGGCATTCGAATTTGCACGTCCGATTACTGAGTCTCTCCCGAAATAGCCTGGCCTCTGATTGGCCGTGACCGGGAGCCGTTTGACCAGCAAGACCTTTGCTTTGTAGCCTGTCTGAGTCTGACCTGTCTGATTGATAGAGGGGGCATGAAGGTGGAGGGGGAATTTGAGGGGAATGAGCGCAACAAAAAAATGGCGAGGGAGAAAAGGAAAAGGACAGGGCCTGTTAACCATTTCAAATGTGTTAACAACTTCCAGCACCATAAAGGGGTGACCTTGGGAAATAACCTCATGCTTAAAAACCCACGTTCAAAGACCTACAATAGCATGCATGCTGAGCCGGCGTTTACACTGATGTTTACGTATGGAAGTCGGGGCAATTTGACCAGTGATTCGAGGTTTAAGCACTTAATTGGAGAAATAATTCATGCGGGACCTTTTTAGGAATGAGGATCATTTTCTCAGTGTTTGCTTTATTGAGTTGTTTTATGAGGCTTTCCCAAGTCTTAAAAGCACACTTGGTGGTTACCTGCCATGACTAGTCATCAACACTGGTGCTAAAGTCTGTCACACACTCATGTTTTATAAGGAGCGAATCAAAGTGCCGACAAGATACATTCAATCATGACTTCATAGCCATGGGGTCTAAACACATAACCCAAACAAGACAAGATGTTTTGTATAAAAATGAAATATTGACTGCTCTGACAGGCTTAAATAAAAATTATACATACATGTATACAGAGGCCGGACATAAGTAAATAGACACCCAAAATTTCAGAATGAATATTTGCTGGGCAGAAGAGGCTTGCGTCTTGCTGCTCGACCATAATAGCCCATTTGATGCGGTATGTATGAATGAATATATATATATATATATGTATGTATGTATGTATGTATGTATGTATGTATGTATGTATGTATGTACACACACACATACACACAAAAAAACATAATACATCATAAATGATTAGATGATTATATTAGCAGCTTGTTCTGCGCATCACAGCCATTGTTTTTTTCTTAGTTTTTTGCTGCACATAATTCGTTCACTGTTCCAAATACTCCTGAGCAGTTCTGCAGTGCTACAGCCTTGTGCTTTGCCTCAGGTTTTCGATTTGTGCCTCATTTTAGCAGCACACATCCACAGGGGGGAAAGCAGGACTTGCACTGCTATAAACTTGTCTACAGACAGTACATTACAGTTTATTTATGTACCCTCACTGTTTTGGATATGAAAGTACACAAAAAACAAATCAACAGACTCTGCAGATCATCCAAGATCTTGCTGCAGATCGGAAAATGAAAACAAACCAAACCACTTGAAACATTTTGCCGCTGGATCTTTATTCTTTTTGTTTGCATCTTCCTGCATCATTCAGTCTCTCAACACCCCAAATTTCACCCTCTCCATCTCATTCCCTGCCACCATTATTGCACTCCCTCTCTCACTAGAGTAGTCATAACAGAGGTAAGGGAGCGCTGCAGGGACTGATTGGTGCCATGCGAGATCAAACGGCTCCCATGGACCCACGCTGTGCTTCCCTGCAATGAGATGACAACTTCCACGGCTAATAGTGGAAGAGCCACATCTGACAAGTGCTATGTGTGTTGAGCAGAGTGTGCGCAAATGTGTGTGAGGACATGAGAGAAAGAGGGGAAGAATGGGAAACATGAAGTCAATTTAGTAAAAGCTTATTTATTCACACTTCCTATTGTTCAAACTTAAAGCAGACTTCGATCAATGTATATACGCAGCCAAGGAAGGGTTTCTGTACAGCTGGAGTTTTTTTTGTAATGCACAATGGCAAATAGTAGAAATCCTAAACAAATGTTTTACCAAAGCTCTACATAAGATATTAAAGACAAACAAGCTTTTCTATCCAACTGAATCTCCAAAGCTAGTGCTCAGACGATACGCATTAATCCTACTAATGACAAGAGTGAAGCAAATAAATATAAAATGTATTCTTAGAGGAGTGGCACTGTGGTATAGTGGTTAGTACGTCTGCCTCATAGCAAGAAGGTCCTGGGTTCGAGTGTTTCTGTGTGGAGTTCGCATGTTCTCCCAATGCTTGTGTGGGTTTCCTCCGGGTACTCCGATTTAGTCCCACAGTCCAAAGACATGTACATTAGGCTGTTCCAAATTGCCCCTAGGTGGGAATGTAAGTGTGAATGACATGCACATTAATCTAAATGGCTGGTCCAAATTCCCCATAGGTGTGGTTGTGAGTGTTGGCCCTGTGATGGTCTGGCAAGCTGTTTAGGGTGTATCCCTATCTCAGTGTCCACTGAGATAGGCTCCAGATATGATTAAGCGGTTCAGTGAATGAGTGAGTGGGTATATTCTTAAATGATCAATTTAAAGCTCAGGGTGACATAAGTAGCTCTCGTTATACTGCAGGGGGCATTTAACATTGCTGATATGAGTGTTTCCAAATCAATAGAGCAGAACTTCTATTGATCATCATATGAAGAAAAAATTTCTATCCAGATGGGCGTGGTCTTCGAGGATGACCCCAACCCATCCACAAGACATTAAATACATTTTTGAGAATGACTTGATGCAGCTTAAATACAACGGCCTTTAAACACATCGGATCACAGAGAAACTGAACACTTCTGGGAGATTTTGGAGCGAGTTGTTTTCGACAGTGCTCTCTATCACAATCAGAACACCAACAGGGGGAAAGAATTTTGGAGGAACAGTGGGCTCTTCATTGCATCATCACAGTTCCAGAGACCTGTAGTGGCCCAAAACCTCTAATACAGTGTGTTAATTTTTCTCTTTAGTTTTTATGTTTTTACAACTGAAACTTGAAATGTATTAAGATCCAAAATGATTTTCATTACCATGAGTACTTTTCCAATATATTCACTGATGCTCTTAGTAACCAAAACACCACCATTTATTGCCTCAAAAAGCCTAGCCTTTAAACACAGTTTAGTGATGGTGTACATTTGATTAAATACACTTTGACTCAAAAACAGACTTACAGCATCTCTATACTCTTGACGTTCCCACCAGCAGGACCCATTTAACAAGTGTAACATATAAAAAGTGACCTTGAAACAAGGTCAAGGTGACCCATATGCAATCCCACCCAAATCGCCCCTTAAGGGGACCCATACACCAAATTTGGTGATCCTATATCATTTCCTTCCAAAGTTATAAGCCTTACAAGTTGTACAGATGGAACCCATTTCTTTAACTCTCACTGCGCTCATCTTCCATGACGGTGGGAGCTAAAAACTATCAGTTAGCATTCTCAGAGCCCGCAAGAGAATCCGATCGGCTCTGATGAAGCATTATCATTCTTGAGTGTTGTGATCGACTTTGCCTCTAGAGGAAGTGATTCAGAAAGGGGACGTGTTCATCACTCAGGACTGCTCCTGGGGAATACGACTGCAGGGCCAGATGTTTCAGATCAGACTCTATAAGAAGCCTAAATACAACCAGCAGAGAGTCGGTGGGATCGGCAAGACACACACAAAAAAAACTGTTAAGATGAACGAGGACACAAACACAACTTCAGATTTGTCTCAAGTATCAAATGGAGAAGACAGGAGGGTTAGCACAGACAGGGAGTGTGTGCACGTGGCACCTCATCTGGGGGCCATTCTGAACTCTGCGACGAGCCGTGTTCCTCTTTCTAATTCCACATGACTAACTGAGCACTGATTTATCGGCGATGATTAGCGATGTGGAGTAGATATGAGGTGGATAAATAATAGGTGGCAGCGCTGAACACTTATTGCTCACAGCTGGAGGCGAGAGAAGGAAGGAGCAAGAGTGGAGGATGAAGGTGGTAGCAAATCCTAGTAGAGTCGGGACGAGATGAAGAGGCAGAAAGAGAAATTACCCAGATAACCTTATCTAGGTGAGGAGATTGGGGGGCGGCGGCACTGAAAATGGTAAGAAAAAGAATCAAAGGTGGATGAGGTGGGATTAAAAGGGAGTTGTGTGTGTGCGCCAAAAATTAAGAGTACAAAAGCAGAAAGAAAATTAAACTGCTACCAAAACGTAATTTCGACAGAAACAAAGTAAACAGATAAATCGAAATACCTCAGAATCTTAAAGAGTTACTTCATATTATTACACACCGTTCCTTCTTCTTCAAAAGCTTATCAGGTTTCTCTTGACTAGCTTCTTGTAAGCGGTACAGGGTTTATGCTAGCAAGAGTGAGTGAAAGCGACATGATGAGCGCCAATGAATATCACAGGTCAGCTGATTTGGTGGCCCCGTGGTGGGGTGTATTACCTCGCAGGTCCTTCCGCAGCTTCAGCAGATCTTTAGTAAAGTCCTCAAACTTCATCTGAGACGCCTGGAACAGGTCGTGGGGCTCGGGTAGAGGATACACACACGTCTCCCGGCCAGCGTCCTAACACCACACACACACACACACACACACACACACACGGTGTTAAACCTGAGGATTGAAACAGCAATCAGGTGATACAGAAACAAAGCTACCAAACTACTAAGAAGGAAAGTAAATGCTTTGGCACCGAGTAGGAAAAACCAGTTTCTTATACTTGCACAGTCATAAAGATTTAAATATAACCACACACACACAAAATTTTGTAGTTCTATCTTTGTGCAGACCATTCATTGATCAAATGCTTTCCTTTGCCCCTTACCCCATCACAACTGAACGCCTAACCCCAACCCTAACCTGAACCATAAAACCAAGTTTTAACCCTCTAACCAGCCGTTTGAAGAAATGAGGACCAGCTGAAAAGTCCTCACTTCCCCAAAACGCCCTCAACTGTTGGTTAAAACATCTAAAAACATCTTCATATGTAGTACGAACAAGTGTTCACAAACGATTCCCCATTATCCCATGTGCAGACACACTGAGAGAAAAGTGTTGTGGGCAGGCATGTTGTGTAGCTAGGAACACCACAGCAACTGACCACCAACTACAAAAACCTTTATATTACACAAAGAATTCCCCATCATCTCTCTCACACACACGAGAAGCATAAAAGTAAACCCTTAACAGCCCTTGATGTCACTTCTGGCAAAGAAAACTTTTCGATTGTGTGTAATAAATATAAAATCAGCAAAAAAGCATTTGCCAAACTGAAATGCTGCGTGGGTCTGTGTGTGCACGTGTGTTCTTGTCATTAAGCTTTTAAACAGCAATATAATGGATAAGAACATCTGCTAAATGCTGTAAATTATAGTTACAGCAGTAAACAAAAGAACCCTGACTATCAATTGGAACATTATTGTGCAGCCCGAGGAAGCATTTTACTAAAACATTTGAAAGGATCACATTAATAATTTACATGTTTCACGCTTCTCACAAGCCTCCTCCACTTTTTACAATACTTTATGGTGTTCTAAAGGTTAGGTTTTAACTTTATGGTACAATGTTGGTACCTCATCGAAGTGTCGCAGGTGGTAAGCGACGATGTATGACAGCAGACTTCTGGTGTTGTCCTGGGAAATAACAATGGGGAAAGATGCATCAGGATAAATAAACTAGAACTATGGAAACTGTGCGTGTGTGTGTGTGAGAGAGAGAGAGAGAGAGATGATGCTCACGCTGCTTTTGACGTCCTTGAGCTTGGGCAGGATGTCCAGCGCAAAGCCGTCAGCTTGCCCTCTGGTTCGGTTTCCTCCGTTCATGAAGTTTCCAAAAGCCAGAACCAGACCCAGAATCCGCATCACACCAGTTCCACTTTGCAGAGTCTGAAGTCAGATTTAAATATTATCTAAAATCCTATCAATTTATTTAATAATCTTTTTTTATACACACTCCCTCTAGGCTGCTTATAGACACTTTAATAGTGCAGCTCTGAGGTGGAGACTGAGGGACGTGTGTGTGTATGCAGCGGGCTGACCTTACATACTCTCTGGAGAACTTCCAGTTTGCGCAGGACGGAGGAAATACATTCAGAAAATGTGGACTGAAACAGAATACAAAAGACCCTTCCTGAGAACTCGGGAATTTGGGAGAGCTGGAACAGGAACCTGCACAGAACACAAGATATACGTGTCAATTTCAGAGATGACATTTCCATACATGAAACCTTCAAATACTAAGATCATTACATAGACAGCGGAGATTTAAAGAGACAGACTGATACAGAGGGTTGAAATATTCTATGAGAAAGTGTGTGTGAGAGAGAGAGAGAGAGAGAGAGAGAGAGACACACTCATAACCCTTATTTATCATCACACTGCTCAATCCTCGCTCAGACCGAAAGTTCATCTGGTCCACCATCTTTGCTGGCCCTCTCAATTCTCTTTTGTGCATCGAGGCCCGAGGAGCGATGATCAAGGATCGAAGATACACAAGAGCAGCCTTCCAGGAAGAGCTGCATGCAGCGTATAAATAACCCACCACTTATATTTTACATAGCAGGTCAGCTGTGACACTGATCAGCAGCGGACGTTGTCGTGCATGATGCTTCAGAGAAAGGTCGTCTTTTTTCTCTTAAAACACATTTCCTAAATTCCATGTCCCTCATAACATTTCCTCACGTTTCTTCAGTTCTTCCTCAGAGGGAGGGACTTAGATGCAAGGATAAGATGCAAGTGAGGCAATTTAAGGGTTTTTAGAAGCACTCAGAGTGAGAGAGAGCGAGAAAGCGAGTGAGCACTTACTGTTCAGGTTTGTCCATCGGCTTAGCTCCCTCCTTCTCCTTGGTTGATTTGATGTGCTTGTCGATTTTCTCCATCTCGTCTGTCTGCGCTCTCTGAAACAGCCACACCATCAGAACCTCAACTCCAGTATTAACACAGACTCATTTACATCACACATTCA
This sequence comes from Tandanus tandanus, assembly GCA_039654325.1. Taxonomy (NCBI): domain Eukaryota; kingdom Metazoa; phylum Chordata; class Actinopteri; order Siluriformes; family Plotosidae; genus Tandanus; species Tandanus tandanus. The sequence goes on along the minus strand of JBCNYH010000021.1, from coordinate 42,508,629 downwards.
ACTACACTGCCCTGCCAAAAAAAGTGGCCATCTGGAATTAATTAGTCATTACTGCAGTGATTAATATGTTTCAGTTGGTAATATGTTATATAACCTTAACTGATGCAGTGAATACCTTCTGATTTCTTAAACAACTTTGTCAGGAGACATATCCTGTGGCTGGTAAAAAGATGTCACTGCATTTCAAAAGGGTAAAATTATTGGCCTGTTTCATGCAAATAAGACAACTGAGCAGATAGCTGAAATGATTCAAACTGGGTTAAAACGAGATCCAATGCATTATTAAAACTTGGAAGGATAAGCGCTGAATCATCACACATTCAGGTGGCTTGATATGGTTAAGTTGGACAAAAATGAAATTATGTTTAATACAAAATAAAAGCATTACTACAGATACTAAACTAAGCTGTTACCATAAGAGAACCATTAATTATTAATGAGAATAATCATAAAAGCTTTCACAAAGCTCTGAAGTAATGAAAAGTGTCATGTGATCTGATCCAGATTTACCCTATCCCAGAGCAATGGGCATGCCGGTGTAAAAAAGGAAGCACATAAAGTGATGTAGCCATCATGGATAGTGGCCACTGTACAAGCCTCTGTAGGCAGTGTTATGATCTGGGGTTGCTTACGTTGGTCAGGTCGAGCTTCAGCAACATAATGTGGCAATAAAATGAAGCGAGCTGGTGACCTGAATATGTACTGACCACATATATTTATATATTTATCAGGGAGTTTTCCTTCTTTGATGGCATGGATATATAGAACAGTCCTGATCTTTACCCTACTGAAAGTTTTTGGGATGTGCTGAAGAATTTATGCAGTGGTTCCACTAGAACACAAGATGTCAGTAAAAAATTATCACAACTCTGGGTTGAAATAAAAGTTGCAACACTGCATGTTTATCAAAACAATGATACAGCAAACGCAGTCTGTAATAAAAGCTCAAGGCGGTCCAACACACTATCAGAGTGTGCAACTTTCTTTTCGACAGCAACTTTATACATTTTTGTTTTGTTAGCAAACACACACACCAAGGGATGTAAAGTGCATCATCACTAGCCCATGTACTGGCCAAGTTGCAGTACATGAGCAAGAGCAAAATCGTTTCAAGTGGATTAGTATGGAAAGGATAATTCTTATTTACATCAATCATAAGTATTAGACGCTTGATCACAATTCTAACACCTACAACGTTAACACCAGCATCATCAACGGCAAGACCTCATCCTCTATCAAGTCTAATCCTTCTCGTTCTAATTTACATGCCTCAAATCCCCTGAAAATATTTTTCAAACAGGAAGCTATTAAAGAGGGGGGGGGGGGGGGAGGGGAGGAATGCGCACAATCGATTCATGCATTCTGTCCCGTGTTCTCAGTGCGTAAAATATTTATGCGCGTAAATCTCCAAAGGCATGATGATGAAGGCTAATCCGAAACTGCGCCAAAAAATAAAAAATCAAGGATAAAACGTGAAGACTTACAGCAGTTGGTGATGGCGAAGCTGTTGGCTACCTCGAGGTTATCGATGTGCGGGGTGAGGCGGAACTCGGTGGTGCCGAACTGCACCATCCCGACCCGAAACGCGCTGTATTCCTGATCCGCACCGCGCGGAAACAGGCCGCCTGGGGGCATCAACACACAGACAGAAGGGGAGAAAATTATCCATTATTGTATACAGTGCAACAGCAGGAATCAACATCATTCTAAAATAAAATAAATAAATAAATAAAACAGGGGAGACCAAGAAAAAAAACCCCGCTGTCACCATGACTGCATGTCTCAGTGATATATATATATCTTGTGAGAGGGTTTCGAAGAGAAGAGGATTTTATTTATTATTTTTATCATTAGGTGATGCTCACCGATTTGGACGCTCGGTGATCCACCGAGTGCGAGTCCCCATAACGCGGGTACAAACAGGAAACCTGACAAATTCATCATCATCTTCTGGTGTTTTTCCTCCTTTCCCGTCCTTTACATTCAGAAAACTGCGTTCGCGCTACCACTTTGATACATGATTTAAATCAAAGGGGAAATAAAAAAAAGGGACGTAAAAACAGACGGACGAGTCTCCTGTGGAGCGGGCAGCTCGTTGGGGAGGAAGACCGGTGGGCTTCTTCTATCGCTCCAGCTTCTTTGCGGCTCCGCGCGTCCACGAGCTCAGGGCTTCAGCCGCCACGGACGCGGGAAGAATGATGATGGAGACGGAAAGAGCCGAACGCACCCGAAGCTGATCGAAGAGCCGAGCTCGTCCGAAGAGAGAGAGAGAGAGAAAGAGAGAGAAAGAGAGAGAGAGAGAGCTCCAAATCCGGAAGTAGCCGAGCCTTTCCGAAGCTGCAGGCTCCAAATGCGTTAAGTGACGAATGAACCCGGGAAGACCCGAGCAGATCCGCAAATTCGATTACAGATTTGAATTTCCACTTCTAGTCATAATCATAGAATAGGCATAGAATATGGCTTGGATGGTTGTCCATCCAGTGTCACCGCATACCCACCACTGGAAACACGATAAGGCTGCCGCTTCGCTGAATTGATGCTGATTGGCTGTTATATGTTGCTGTCTTGCTTGATGATGGGCAGCAATTTCAAAAAACAGATTTATTTTTAATAACATAACTGAAATCCAAAAAAAAAAAAAAGAGGCTCATACACCACTACTCAGACTTGCGCAGAATAAAAAACACACAATCCAACTCAAGCAGCAGTTACACCCTGCCGGATAGCATTAACGGATGTCCGCCGGATAGCAAAATTTTCAATCCGTCCGTTTCCTTTCGCATGCCTTGCTTGTCCGTTTCTCGTTCGGCGAATGCGTATTATATTATATACATGCAAATTAATGTTTGTGGAACAAACACCAAAATCAGAAGTTTGACAGAGGATGAACTCGTTAAACAGGTACAGTAATTAAACTAAAAGGCAGGTGATAAAAATGAAAGTAGAGATCAGCTAGTAAAAGAAAAGGTGTTGAAAAGCAAACCCAGACTCGGACACCTATCAATAGAGACATCTATCGGAAGCTCCACTTTTAGACAGAACCAAAACTTATATATATATATATTTTTTTTGTTTCTCTGTTTGTTTGTTTACAGGCCTACTTGTTGGTTTGATTAACTGTCCACAATGTGAACCTCCTGCATGTTGCAGTGTATTAAACAAGTTTGTAGAGTATTTATTTGAAGTATCACCAAAATGGCTTTATCCCATCAAGGAATGGAAGACCTTTGAGGGTGTGCTGTGGTATCTGACACCAAGCAGTTTGCAGCACATCTTTTTATTTCTGTAAGCAGAAGATGGGGCCTCCATGGTTTGGACTTGTTTGTCCAGCACATCAGACAGATGTGGAATTTGGAGGCCAATTTGTCTAAAACCATTCCTGAACCTTTTTTGTAGTGTAGAAGGCTGCGTTATTTTGCAGAAAGAAGCTAGTGCCATTAGGGTATACCAGAAAGAGGTGTACTTGGCCTGCAAATAACCTTTAGGTAGATAGTGCCAAAGTAACTTCCACATGAATTTGAGGATCCGCAGAACATTGCCCAGAATACTAAACTGTTTCTGGTGGCTTGCCTTCTTCACATAGTCCATCCTGTTACCATCTCATCCCCATGAAGGCAACACATGACTGCAGCTGTCCATATGATGTAACAGAAAATTTGATTCACCAGGCCAGTCCACCTTCTTCAATTGCTTCATGGTCAGAATTTTGTGTTGGATCAGACTACACAGGCTAGCTTTAACTCGCCATGAGCATCAGTGAGCCCCAGGTACCTGTGAATCTGTTTCTTGTTCACTTTTTGTCCTTCCTATGACCTCTTTTGATAGGTACTTACCACTGCATAGTGGGAATATCCTGTTTGACCTGTTGTTTTGGAGATCCTCTGACCCAGTCGTCTAACCATGATGATTTGAATCTTGTCAAGGTCACTCAGATTCTTATGCTTGCCCATTTTTCCTGCTTCCAACACATCAACTTTGAGAATAAACTGTTTACTTGCTGCCCAATATAGCCCACCCCATGACAGATACCAGTGTAATGAGATAATCAGAGTTGTTCACTTAAATACCTGTGTGTGTGTGTGTGTGTGTGTGTGTGTGTGTGTGTGTGTGTGTGTGTGTGTGTGTGTGTGTGTTTTCTCCACATAGATCGAAAAAGCACACACATCCACCCCCACCCCGCACATATCTATAGGAGGGTTTCTTTTT
>JBCNYH010000021.1:42481253-42497514 GCA_039654325.1 Tandanus tandanus | reverse complement strand
ACACACACACACACACACACACACACACACACACTACTCTCTCTCTTTAATACACACTCTATACAAACACACACACAAACACACACACACACACACTACTCTCTCTCTTTAATACACACTCTATACACACACACACTACTCTCTCTTTAATACACACTCTATACAAACACACACTACTCTCTCTTTAATACACACTCTATACACACACACACTACTCTCTCTTTAATACACACTCTATACACACACACACACACACACACACTACTCTCTCTTTAATACACACTCTATACAAACACACACTACTCTCTCTCTTTAATACACACTCTATACAAACACACACACACACACACACACACACACACACACACACTACTCTCTCTCTTTCATACACACTCTATACAAACACACACACAAACACACACACACACACACACACACTCTATATATAGAGTATTATAGTTAACTAATTTATAAAAAAAAAGAAATTGCAACCTGAAACTAACAGTTCTGCTATAAGATTAGAAAGAAAAAGCTAATTGCCCACATTAAAATACAGAAAATTATTAACTATAATTAGGGATGAACGTGGATGCATTGTTTAAAGAGTACCAGTATTGGTCAACCTTACAGCATAATTTGTGTGTCTGTAATATATTTTATTCCCAGAAGTCACGTCAACGCATTGGACCGGGTTTTCCAATGCATGTAAACAAGCAGATCTATTCAGCGAGCAACATTTTAGGTGATATATATATAAAAAAGTGTTCAAGAAGCAACTCTGACTTGCAATTTGGAGGAAATGGGTGTAAATGGTGACCTATTTGAGCCAGAGAGGGAGGAGTCTTGTGGAGACATAGAGACATCACATTCTAGTGAGGACGAGAATGCTGCCAGAGACGTGCGTGACAGTAAATCCAAAATGGCTAATGCAGCTATAATGCTTTGCTAACTCAGCTCAGTTGGTTTAGGAACACAAAAGAAATGTTTTCTGTAATTGCTCCGCTTGTAGTTCGTGCAGCTCAGCACTGGCTGGTAATGTGTTATGATGCACAAGGTCAGTGACACAGCCCAGCCAATCCAACGAGTGTGTCACTACCAGGATGGAACAGCCAATGAGGAAGGCAACATGTCTGAGTATGCGTAGTGTCGCAGCACTCACACGTTTTTGCAAAATGGGCATGGACTGATGTTGCTGGAAGGATCTGCAAATGTGCTACGTGATCGTTTAAAACGTTAACACCAATTCACTACAGGTACCCTTTAACTTGGCTTCTATAATTAAATGTATAAATATATAATTATTTATTAGTAGAACCCTGTGCCTTCATTATTTTAAAAAAATGTGACGTTACATTAAGATCCATTTTTCCTCTCTGACCTGTTTTTCCAAGCACTCTCTTCGTCACTGGCCAAGTCAAAACTGTACTCGAATTAGAGGTGTGTCTGGGCAAGTCTCACACAACCATACAACACGAGAACGGGCATCAATCCGCCTTGTCCCGTAAGCGTTCCGAATACTTGAGAGTCAGGGAGCTACCTTGAAAACTAGGAGGGCATGGGTCTCATTCCAGGAAAGTTTGGTTGTTGTGATTTTCTGTGGAGCAAGCACCGGATACATTCAATTGCAGTGTTTTTTTTTTGTTTTGTTTTTTTAACTTTTGCTGTCCCATATTTGCAAGATACCGCCTTTTCCACCCTCTGCCACATACATCTCATCTCAAAGATGTCCACAATTGGCTTGAGCAGTTGTGAGTAGAGCCTTGAATCCTGACGGAGTCACAGCCATCCGTGGCCAGAAACAGAGAAAGCAGATGTGTTGCTTTCTCTCAACTGTCAATTTTTCAACAACAGGCAAATGTTGCTCTGCTGCACCAAACATTATTCATTAGGCAGACTGACTTTTGCAACTGTAAGTAAGCGACGAGTAATGAAAACCAATAAGGCGGAAATCATTTATCAATCTACTATCTCAGGCTGAAAAATTTTGAATGGAAAAATTTAGACCACACTTCAGTACTGCACCACATTTCAACTCTAGGTTCAACTATCAGACCTATCCTTCCAGACATCCTACACTTATAGGATTAAATGGCTGAATTGGTCACATTGCCTCAGGGTCATGATGCAAACATCACAGGGAAGAAAAAAAATAGCTATATATCTAATTTGAGCAGTGAAAATCATTAATCATAAGAAACACCTGTTAGTCTTATCTAATATAAAGACACTAAACAAACAGACAACGTGGACTGGCAGGAACACACAGGTGTGGAGGGGTCAGGACTTACGTTCTCATACAGAGCTTGTAATGTCTCCAGGTCCACCACAGTGTTGTCCAGGTTTAGAATCGCTGCAGTGGGGAGAAAACAAACATGAGGAAAAAAAGAGAGATGTTAGCGTAGAAAAATTAGGATTTCATTTTTTTTGGTGGGTTGAGATACGTCATATGACATCACATTATTGGGAAGGGAAGCTCATTACCAAGCATCACGTGACCAGTAAAGTGATATGATTTAGATTTAACGTCTCTCAGATATGAAAGAGGTAAATGGGCAGAAGAGCCGTACAATTAATCCAACTTTAATTACAAACTTTATGGTTAATTGCAGAAGCCAAACTGTGATACTGCTGAATTTCCACTTCTAATAATAACTTCGACATGCTGCATGGTTTGTTAGCAATCAGGTTTATTTCACTGATAAGTGCTGATATGCTTAAAAGAGAGTTTAGGCAGAAATGAAAACGGTCTCAGTACTTAGATAACACGCAATTTCATCTCAGGTCCAGTTTGACAACATCATAGGGACACACAAGCACACAGAGACAGGCGAACAGATGTAAAAATGCACAGACACGGTGAGCGGCACCAAGGTATTAAGTTAAAATTAGAAGCAGTACGTAAAGCTCCCTTGGTTGGATATTCTAGGGTGGATATAAATAAATAAATCAGAACTGTTGTCCCCCTTTACTTTCTATTCTAGCAGGACACTGACAGACAGTTTACAAATGGACACAGAGTCCAGCCGCCGAGTGTATCTCCACAGTGTCTGCCTATTATATGGGACATCCTACAATTACAGCATTTGAGACTAAAGACCTTCAAGTGTCAGAAAGAGAGCGCTACATGAGAGAGTGTCAGAAAGAGAGACGTCATGGCAAAATACAAATAAATATGAAGGTAAAAAAAAAAAAAAGAAAGAAAGATTACTGGGGGATGAAAAGACAGACGGAGCATTGGGTCAAGCTTAGAAGGAACACTGACATTTTCCAAACCTCTAACTGTATCTAGCCCTCACCAGCTTTTTTCTTGTACTGAAAAAAAAATAAAAAAATAAAAAAATAAAAAAATAAATAAATAAAAAACCTAAAGTTTACATCAACATCATGTATCATGACTGTCTAGGGGCATTTGTTGAATACATGCAATAAACGCATTTTTTAGGAAAAACTTCAGTCTAGTTGTGCACGTTTGATTGAAAGGGGATTACATTTGAAAACCATTGAACCAATTACATCAAGCCAATTATCTCATCCTTTTAAGATCCTTACTGGTACAGTTGAGCTGCAGTTTTAAATTCTGGACATCACGTGCAGTTGGACCGAGTCCGTCTTCAGAATCGGTCTCATTTTTGTCCATGACATCAAAAAACAAATTGGAACTACGTCCACGCTACAGACACTGTCGATGAAGATTAGACTGAACATTGGTGAACTATTGTTTTAAGAATCAAGTCCAAATAATCTGAAATCAGACAGCAGCAGAACCTGGACAGTCCATTTTAAACACACACACACACACACACACACACACACACAGATTGGGGGTTAAACCTCAGAGCGCTCAAAGCCGTGCTTAAAAGGCAGATTTGAGCATATTTGTTTCCTATTCCCACGGGGTTGAGTGCCATCCACTGCAGCAGAGGCGCAGGTTCCTCATCTCTCTGCTGCACTCTGTTAAGCAGCTTAATAAGCACTGATGAGTCGGGCGTAATTAACTAAATTTGCCTGCGACGTTGTCCCCCCACCTCCTTGCTGTCTGGGGTGTCAGGAGCGTCTACTTATTGCACCTTAAGCGACTTAAGACTTAATAGGGAAGCGCACGCGCACACACACACACGCGCACACAGCAGACCCTCCAGACACCATGCGGTTCACCACAATGGATTTACAACCTCTCAGGGTATTAAATCAAACTTTCCTGTTGGGAGTCGAAAAGCAAGCCCACATTAATGAAGCTTAGGATAGTAGGGAACTCTATATTATTACAGATATACATAATTATGACCTACAGAAGTTTACTTCCATTAATAGCCTCAGACACTGATCGAGTCGGAGGGGACGGGTGAAGGATCAGGGGAAAATAGAGGAGGGGGAGGAAAGAGAAAAAAAATGTGAGGAAATGAGTGTGTATGCATGAGTGTGTGTGTGTGAGAGAGACACTGTCAGGTTACAGAGAGAGAGAGTGCTGAAGCGCGCCGCCGCCTTTGTGTCTCTGCGCTCAGGATCTGGCGCCCAAAACTGTAATCCTTTAAAAGTAAATGTTTGAACACAAACAGGGCTGGAGTTGTGGATTGTTTAATCTGAGATATAGTGTTACATTCAAGCGCTCTCTCCCTCACACACACACACACAAGCGCACACGCACACAATATAGCTGACAAAAGCACATTAACCCCAAACATTCACATTGGAGACACTGTTTAAGTTTTAAGTGTGAGATGATTGCTAAGCCAGTCTAGAAAAACAAAGTAAATAAATACTTATACTGCACACGTTCAAACGTAGCGGAGTCAAAGCTTAAAAAATTGTCACTAAAAAAAGGGGAAAAAAAGAACAGGAAAAAAAAAAAAAAAAAAAAAAAAAAAAAAAGCACCGCACAAGAAAAAAGGGAAACTGCAACTTATTGCACTGAGCATGTTTATTTTCACTTCCAGTGATAAAAGTGGAGTCGCTGACAGGCGTTCGTGGGATAAAAACGACTTTAGTGAATCCGTTTGTACGGCTAATGGGCTAAAATCTGACACGCATACAAAACCCACCCTGAAAACGGCATCTTTCTCCCATCTTGTCGGGCCAGATTTAAACACAGGGAGGAGGCATCAATTAGGATGGGGCTTTAATGTAAGCCTCAGAGTTTGACTGCAGGGGAAATGGATGCTCCCCAAACAAATCAATCAGTCTGAAATTGCTATCGCCGTTTCTTTAGCCGTGACTGTGGCTTCGCTACCTCTGAGTGCACATACAAGTTTTTGGGTTTTTTTATTCCTCCGATGAGTAAGCACGTGCTAATAAGTATTATTATTACACGGCTCATTTGAATACCTGATTCTGATTAGTCCATTACGGTATTCAGTGGTCTGTTATTTCTCTAAAACAAACTGATGCTAAGTATAATCCACCATCGCTAGTGTGCCCAGCAGTGGACGCAGCAGAATCATTTTTAATTTAGAAAGATTAATAGATTAGGAGCTTTCTCTGAGACAATAATATTCTGTTTACGTTTACGGCGTTTGGCAGACGCCCTTATCCAGAGCAACTTGCATCTTTATCTCATTTATACAACTGAGCATTAAAGGCCTTGCTCAAAGTGGCAGCTTGGTGGTATTGGGGCGTGAACTCCCAACCTTCTAATCAATAACCCAGAGCCTTAACCACTGAGTCACACAAGCCCAATCTGTTGAACTGAAGAATTGAGTAATTCATTTTAATTATCTTAAAGGGACTCCAGTTAATCTCTCTCTCGATTGCACTTGTACCATATTTAAAATGACCAGATACAAGATTTAAAAAATTTCCTGCACTGGAAGGAAAAAAAAAAAAAAAAAAAAACCACCTCTGTTTCAATGGAAGTCTACAAAGCCAGATGTTGAATTACATCAGAAAGTGTTTATGTGAAACATTTTTGTTTAAGGCTGTCAAATTCTTCAGTCAGGGAGGTTTGTAAATAAAGTTCTAAATCCAGATAATTTACACTTCCAGTGGGATGAATTTGTGGTTATACATTACCGCTGTAGTTTGATGGGGTTTGCGGGACAATCTAGCGACAACGTGCAAGTATCAAGAAATGCCTTTTTACTCCATTACACCAGTATCACAATTTTACTCAAACTTCCCTGAAACGGCTTTCCTTAATATTTCACCGTCCTAACACCTTTACTCAGAGCTACAATTTAAAAAAGTGCAAATAAAATAAAACAAACAAATTTCATTTCAAATATAATGTTTTTCGGCTTCTCTCTTGCAGCAGAAAAAAATGGAGGTTATCTTTTAAAGAAATCCGGAAAAATACTAGACTATTTTTTTTTATTACAAAAATCAACTTTAAAAAATAATGTATCCGACCCCTTCCTTCAACCATCCTTCTAAACATGAATGCGCACAGCTGACTACTGCCTGTAAGTGCACAAGACAAAACATTGGGGAGAGGAACACAGCATCAGTGAATCTTAGAATCTCATATCTTCAACACATGTAAGAAAACACTCAACACCGTCATATCAAATGCAAACCAACAGCAAGGCTATGGTAAGCTTTATAAATATATCTCCCCCAAGCCTTATGGCAGACTGTGTTAACCCATTGTGTATATGAGCAGCATTCCCAGGCTGGTAGGCCTCCATTCATTTACATGTGACTGAATGAAATGAATAAATGACATTTCTTCTTGTGTGTGGATTTTTTATTTTTATTTGTTAAATAGCCCTGTGACTACCATGGATGACTGCTTTCCCCCTTTATTTTACTGTCAGGGCATTAGATTTTTTTCAATCACTTTCAAGATGTTTAAAAAAAAAAAAAAAAAAAAAAAAAAAAACCTTCATAAAGCAAGATGAAATTAATACAATATACTGCCTATTCTAGCATTAAGGCATATTAAAGCAAAATGCTAACAAGCACAATTTTTAATTGTGGAAATATTTTAGAGTGAAAATTGGACTTTATTTGCACATTTGTTATATTATTTCAACTACTGTTTTGTGTGTGTGTGAGCGCGCTGGGGGTGTAAAGAATAAAATAACAAATTAATAATTTTATTTAAATATCCCTTACCATGCACAGTATCTCGAAGCAGCTTTACAGAAATTGTACACTTTACACTTTAAATTTATCCCAAATAAGCAATTTAGAGGGAAAAACCTCTCATTTTGTGGAAGAGCTTGAAAGGAAACAGACTCAAAAGGAAACCCATCCTCATCAAACAATATTAATCATATATTTTCTCTACCTTTATAGTATAAGATCAGTGTGTGCACTTTTTTTTTTTTTGGTGAAGTGTTTAGGGGTAATTTATAAACTGTTATACATGGTACTGGAGTCTGAAGTAGAAGACTATGAAGAACAATGTAGATTAAAAACATACTGGGATATAAAATGATCTCTTAATATAAAAATGGATAGCAGCGCATGCCATACCTCCAGATCTCTCAAAATTAACACATCATATTTACAAGAACTCCAGCCAGCAAGTAGTTGGAGTGAATTTTCAGTCCCATGTGTTTTGGAGACAGATAAATGAAGTGAATTTCCCCTGGGTTCCAGATGCTTGTAGAGGAGAAGGGTTAGGTCGTTTTTTCAGTGGCTGAAGGAGTAGCCACTCTGCCGCTACAAATTTCATACTAAATCAGTTACATGTGAAAAAGAAGCTGACATGGGGGGGGGGGGTGACGACAAAAAACCAAAACATTTATAGCACATCAAACTCACCTGCTAAAGGGCCAGAAGTAGAGTCTGAAAGGCTGGATGGCACAACAAAATACTGTTTCTCCTTTAAGAGGCCACAGCAGACATCAGATAAAAGTGTACACGTGATTGCTGAAAATAAAGAGGTAAATCTCAGTTCTGGGCTCTCTGTGTGTGTGTGTGTGTGTGTGTGCGCACATAAAGGGGCAGTTACACAAAGTGCTTCATGCATGGTTGACAGTACTTTTGATAGATTAAGTCCTTAAACTGTATTTGTTTTTTTCTTAAAGCATATTTACTTTACTTACAATTTTTTTTTTTTAATGTTATAATCCATTCAGGGTGGCGCGGTGGTGTAGTGGTTAGAGCCTGGGTTCGGGTGACCGGCTCAGTGTGGGTGTTTTTAATGTGGAGTATGCATGCTCTCCCCGTGCTTGTGTAGGTTTCCTTTGGCTACTCCGGTTTCCTCCCACAGTCCAAAGACATGCACAGTGGGCTCATTCGCTCTTCCAGATTCCCCCTTAGTCGGAGTGTGAGTGGTTGGGTGTGTTGGCCCTGCAATGGTTTGGCGAGCTGTTCCGGGTTCGCCCAGTGTCTGCTGACCCGAGTAAGATTAAACGGCTCGACAAATGAGTGAGTGAGTAATTCATTCACCAGATACGTGTGTATCCTGAAAGCCTATTAATATGTAGATGGGCTGCTCTGAGAAAATGCTGATCTGTGATTTTCACACTCAGAGTCTAGAATTTACACAGAACAGTTCAAGAAAGAAAACACATACATAAATAAAACAAAATCCAAGGAGCATTGTGTCTGTGGGTGAAAAGCTTTGTTAAGAGGAAAACAAATGGACTGATTCCTGCAAACAGGAAGAATACAAGAAATAAAATAACCATACAACAGTGCTGAGGAGAAAAGTATCTCAGAATTTGGTGAAGGACACCCTACAACAAAAGACCATCAGGTTCCCTGAGTGTTGGCCAAAAGAGGAGCCTGTGGTTACAGTGGGAGCAGGATCACAGTCACCAGATAAGAGAAGATTGGAAAATATCAGGTGATGTTTCTTCTTCTAATAAACAGAAACGAGCATGGTGATTAAAGGTTCACCAAAACTGGACTGTGACGCAAGCAGCATGAAGAGCTTGGGCTTAATAGGTGGAAATAGCAACAAGTCGCACTGGGCTAATTCTTGCACTGCAGACGTGTGCGCACCCATATGACGTAATTGGGGTAGGAGCAAAAAAAGAGCCAACAGACAAACACACACACACAAACAAACACAGAGTGAGAAAGAGGAAAAGTTACTTTTTAAGTTCTGTGTATTGTTTCATTTCACTTGTGTAAATTTGACAGAAGGAAAAAATAAATTGCAGATTCTTTTTTTGCTCTGCTCTGGCTGAATCTCAACTGAGGTATTCTTTATGTAGTGCGCTACTGTTACATAAGCCTAGTCAGAGTACTAACAATGATGCATGCTGAGTCGTAGGCCGAATATTTTGAAGGAAAAAAAAAAAGAAAGCAAAAACTTATGCCAGGAAAAAATTATTCATTTCCAGATTTAGACAATAAACTAAAGGGATCACAGGCTGATTTCATAAATAAATAAAATAAATAAATAAATAAAGGAAGGGGTGGGGTGGGGCGGGGGGGGTTTACACTTGTGAAATCTTGTTTGCATGGTGCATAACAGTTCTGTTTAATTTATAACACATCATTATATCCAGCATCATGAGTGCATGCTTTGATTTTCCCTCGTTATTCAGCTCTAGCTGCAGCAGTTAAAGAGATTTTCTTTCTTTCTTTTTTATAAAAAGTGAATAATTTGAAAGAGACTCTACAAAGTGAACGCAATTCAACCAAATCTCAACTGATAGTCAGACAGAGCAGAGCTCTCTGATTGGAGATCAGTCTGTGTGTCGGTGTCGATCTGCGTGCATCCAAGTGTCCTAATAATAGTCACCATGTGGAAATAACTTCTGCTCGACCTTAATTCAGAAAATGTTGCTCAAAAGAAACATATGGTCTCTTTAAAAAGGACCAAAGCATCTTTATTTGTGGTTACAGTTCGGTTTAGGATGATGTTTGAGTTCAGGATTAGAGATATTTTAGCCTGATACCTTCATCCCACATATTTGTGCATGTTTACATATAATAAATGATCGATGACGGCTCAAAGTAAACTGAACTGACTTTGCTTCTCATTGGGTCTCGCTGATGTCATATGCTGTTTCCAGTCGAGTAAATTCACGACGACGAAGAAAAACGGACAGCCAGCCTTCCGCAGCCATCTCAACCAAACAATGTCTGCAGAGAAATTTATCTCACACATATGGTGGGGTAAAATCTGCAGCCTGAAAAATCTGGCAACCACAATAATCGGACAACATCAAAAGGCAGCGCTGAAGAGAAAAGCGGGAAATTCCTCTGAAATGTCAGACTGGATGTCTAACAAAGGAATCATATGATTACGCAGAGCTGAGCCCGTATGAAACAAACCAGAGCATGTGGATGAGTTCGATGTATAAACACATTGATTGGATGAAAATTAAGTACAAATTCCCCTGGCACCAGCATAAGATATACAACATTTCTCGCTACGAGACGTGCTGTGCATTTCAAGACAAACGGGAAGGAAGAACCTCCGTCCCATGTCCAGTATCTGCACTTCTTCAGAAAGTTTGATGTGTCCAGGAAATGACCGAACACCAAATCGGGACTTACCTAAACACTGACACGTCTAACGATTCCTGAGCCCTGAGAGCCTTTTTTTTTTTTTTTTTAAAGCCCTAATAAGAGGAAACTAAGAGTAAACAAATAGCATGGACTGTCATTTGTTAATCAAGGGATCAAAAGGTCAGACGTGATGATCAAAAATTACATCATCTATTGCAGTTTTTGGTTTATTATACGATCAAGCAGGAAGTTGAAATGCCAAGCTCATAATATTGAAATAAAAGCGTAATGATGTTTCGCTCCATCTTTCTTCCCAATAAGTACATGCTGATTGTTGCCATAGCAGCAGATGTGAGCTCAACAGCGCCCTGTTCATTTGGTTTATATTCATGTTTATCTGGCAGACCCTCAACGGCTCCAGATATCTAAGCAGAGCAGCATATTGTTTTCAGATTTCTTGCTCCACAGCTACTCGTGCTACTCCCAAACACGGCTCCCTGCCGAGGGACGCGTTTTCTAATAACGTTTCAAAATGTTTGCACTCAGACATCAAAGGAACGCAGCTGAAATGTGTCACCATGCAAGGAAAGAAACGGAGGAAGGCGCTGGATAAAGCGCTGGTTGTTCACGGAATTTAAAGAGCGGGAACGCTGGTTGATGTGTGCTACCACGACTTGAAAGGCGTCTATTAAGGTCTTTCTCGGCTTCTCCTGAATTATGTAGCCAAGCGCCACCGCTCAGATCTCACACCCGTACATATGGAGTGGAAGTGTGCAAGTCTGCATAAACACGCGACCTGATACGACTGCCACTGACTTCGCCGCTCGACACTCAGACCCTTACAGACCCTGAGAACGGTTAATGTGCGTGAACATAAACGGTTGTTCACACTTAATTTACATACAAAATATATCCGGAACCATTACTTCCCAGATGCTGCCATGCATCCTTACATTGGCTCAGATATTAAAATCAACCAACATGTCCGCTAGCCGGACATCATCTTCACTGGTTATTATTCACTTCATGAGTAAACCTGTGGAATTGATCATATTTCAACACTTTTTTTTTTTGCATTCGTTCTTCAGAAGTCTTTTTTAATGTATAACACAGTCGATTTTGCATTTTGTCTGCGTTATTATACCAAACATTTTTCTGTAATGGTGAGATCACATGATACCGATCATGATTCTGCTTTCTCCTGTTCATATTCTGATGTTACATTGGAGGAAATCGGAGAGCATCAGTACACATCGGGGGGCATTGTAGAATTCTAGGAAAACTTTGGGGGAAGAGTGAAATATTTCAGGAGCGTTATAAATTTGTTTGTTTGGATTACAAACGTAGGAAAGAATTGGGGTAACACTGGTACACATCAGTAGTGATCGGTGAATCACTGGTATAAAATTTGGAAAAAATAGGAGCAGCACTGGGAGACATTCTGGTCACATTTCTGGTAAATTTGTGCTTTTTTTTTATACAATATTGGAGACACATCAGTACAAATCAAGTAACAACAGTATAGATTGGGAAAGAGCCGGAAAAAATTGGCTAAAACATCAGAATATGATCAGCTCCGATCGGGATCAGGGTCGGTATTGTGTAGGCAAACCTCAAAGATATTTAAACAGCAAAGATAATTCAAATTCCATTGCTGATAAACAGTAATATAAAGATTTAGGCACTGGCTAAAAGTGAAGCTCAGAGGAAAAAAATAAAAAAATAAAAAAAATAAAAAAAAAATATTCACCTCTTCTGATAAAAAGTTTCAATGTGAATTCGTTTTGATGAATCAAGTTACGACCGCCCCATCACAAAGTTTTGATATTGTCTGAAAAAGTTACGCTATTGATTTGTCAGATTTCTTTAATGGAAACCCAGTATCACCACAGGGTAGCGAGACGCCATTAGGTTCACTTCCGTAAGCACGTTCTGTGCACCAGAAACGTCATGCGATTCCTCAACGTGATTGGGTAAAATCCTTTCTATTCAAATGAGTAATGCATCGTGCAGCAGTAATAGTTTATAAAATTAATATACCTACTGCATATGGCACATCGAATTCTGTTTACGTTGTTAAAGTGTATTTCATTAAATTAAAAATGTGTATTTTATTTTATGGCCTAAAACACATAACAGTTTGAAGGGGAGGGCAGAGTAGAAGTAGTTACCATCAGGCATTCATCCCCATTACGACGGTTATATACCAGCGTGCAAAACAACATCACAGGGTTCCCACGTGTACATGTACGGATGGACGGACACAATGTTCGCAACACAAAAAATCCGATGCTATACCAATTTCTCTTAAGTATAGTGCTCCGCTAAAAACGGATGTTTTAAAACTAATACATTTTAATATTTCTGCTTTTCTATTAAATCAAAGAACTTGCTCTTTAAAATACACTAATCGGCTCAAAAGACATACTGAATCCGCCGAGTGTTATCTTCCAAATTAACACAAAACAACATTTTTAAACAAAACAAGGCAGCAGACTTGAGTAAAGACAGACTGCCGGGCTGCTCGTAAAAACTCCACTAAACTTCTCATCAGAAATATGGATCTTATAATCCTGTTTACCCTCGAAGTACCCAGAGTCTGCCCATGTTCCAGCAGCTATCTGAGCATCAACAGATAACACAGAGGAAACTCGCTCGCTACCACGCAGAATGGACCAGACATGGCCACAGCTTCTACGCACATCACAGCATGGACAACGGCTCAAACACATGGAGTGTGGCTACACTTAAACATAACACGGGGGGGGGGGGGACTAAAGAACATTGTTTTCTTTGTTGACCCGTATCAAGACTGCACGCGGCCATCGCAAGCATGAAGAGGTCAAACCGACTAGAATGAACCGGATAACCTAAATTTCTTAATCATGAATGAATTCCAGTTAATAATTAATGCATAATTACAAGATGCTGAATTTTATGGCTGCCATTTTGATCCGTTTGGTACATCAAAGCCTCGTTTTCTTCCTCATAAACATGACTATTTAGCAAACATGTTTCAACCATTCACAGATTTCCCATGTGAGAAACTTGACCAATCGTGGCTGTTCCTAATAAGCGTTCCACAGTCGGTTCAACCGAGGGTGTGAGAGCAGTGCGTACAACCGGCCGCGCTGCTGACGCCAGTTTACCACAAGCTTGATGCAAGTTAACCGCTCAGCCCGTGTTTATCCTCTGTTTACTGTTTACCCTACTCGTGTTTATATTCTCTTTCAGGACTCGCCATGCCACGGTGTCTGAACTGATGTTTATTACCTGGCGTGTTAACGTTAACCCGTTATTTATTGTTTGTGTACCATTTATGTTTATTAGTGTCTGTGCCACGGCCATCCTTTAGGTGCTTATGTTTAGTGCATTTATGTTTAGTGTTTGTTTAGAATCTGTGACTGTGTCGGTTTATTTTATGTGTGGAGCACTCACCGTGCTGGATGTCCTTCATGTCGAGGTGAAGGCTGGACATAAGAATCCCCACAGCCTGAGAACGCTTGTTGTTCAACAGCTTCACCACCTACAACACACCACACACACAAAATAAGAGGCCTGTGTGTAGACATGCTTTCCTTTAGTGTAATATTCATACACACACTTGGCTTGGGTGCAGGCACTGATTTCAATTTAAGTTTATAAACTCTTCCTGATCATTAAAATATAACTGATATCCTGAACTTACAAACACCACCACTCAGTCTCACTGATTGCATGAAACAAAATGTTTACTCCTCCAAGTATCTGCTATGAGATTACAATCCAAACAAAATCACTGTTTGCTACCCCAAGTTTACGTCATGGCTAATTCCCACTCGTGGGTCATCTCTTCCCCATGTCAAGACAGCCTCCAATTAGGGAAGGCAAGGGTCAACACATCCCCTCCTTCAATGCTAACCGACCACATTTTTTCAAACTGCTGCTCGGACGAAAAGTGCTACCCGCCCACTTTTGTATGCACAAGCTCACAGATGCCCAAGAGTGGCTAGTGACAAGGATGAGTGTGTGATTTCTCTCCCTCCCTTATAGTCACAGGTGGCTGTGGATTTACTAGGGATTCGAACCCGTCATCTGAATGATGGTGCAAATACTTTTCTGTTCATAAAAGGTGACTTAAAAACCTTAGTTATTTGTTAAGGACTGCTTTTCTGTCAGCATATTTACCTAATTAAAAAAAAATAATAATAAATAAAAGAATAATGATTTAACGTGTTTTATTTCAATACGAATTTCCCTTTCAAAAGTTGTTTATCATTATTATTATCATCATCATCATCCCCCCATTTGGATCCACTCCCTGTGACATTCACTTGTTACAAGATGACCAGGCTACATGTAATCATAGCTCCTGGATTCTTGGTTCTCATTCACGTGTTACAATCAGCACCTTGAGCTGTTAGATTTAGCTAAAATTGCTCTTGATTATAAATACATGCATATAAACACATTAATAAATATACAGACAATACTTTGGATGACAGTAATTTCATCAATGATTAAAATAATTAGCCTATAATGATTTGACTTTGGTTGATTTACTGATTCTCATCAAAATCATCTATTTCAACACACACTGTACCCAGAATACAAATACACCCACACAATGCACATTTTCCGTATATACAAGCACAGGTTTCCTCCTGAACAGAACATGTGATGCATCACTGAAGTCATTTTCTGTGTTTAAAAAAAAACAAAAAACAAAAAAAAAACAAACAAACAGCAAAACACAGTCACTACTCTTACATCCACAAAAAGTCTAACATGACTCTGGGGAAACACCATGATTACGTTATTATATTGTGGTGACTGCGCTGGATCTGGATGGAGACCTGAATTTCTCCACAGCTGCTTTGCGATGATGTCTGTTTATGTGTTATACAAATAAGAAACTGAATCGAGGAATTCCTAATGCCTGCCTATAGCTTTTCTAATGCCACAGGGTAAACACGGCTATTGGATATGTGGGTTATTGAGCACTATTATTTCTTTGCTGTGGTTTTCTCTAGCGATTATAATACTACAGTTTTGAATTTGGCTTGATTCCATGACGACAATGCCCTTTTGCAAGTAACATCTGAGGCTTGTTTATGTGCTTAATGGGAATACTGTTTCCATAGAAAACATACAAGACGTTGTGGTACAAGGACGTACAGTGCATTTAAACAAAACTCTGATTAAAACAAAAAAAGACCACAAAATCCTAGACATAGAAACCCTGCACAATTTGACCATCAATAATCAGAATTCGACCTTGGTTGAACTGCTTCCATTTGTTCCTCTTTGACCTTCTTTGTTCCCACGACAACCAATTCCAGACGAGTAGAGGAAAGGGGAAAATTATGAATGACGGAGAGAGAAAAGAAAGATCTGAGGGCAAGATCAGAAATTAATAGTGGTCATTTGCCATTAGCCAGAGGCAAAGACAAACAGTTTCCTTGATTAAATAATTGGGGGTTGAGAGAAAGAGAGAGTCAGTAAGCGAGGAGTGCAAGCACAGCAGAGTAAAAAAAGGAAAAGTGGAGTCTGGGTCAAGGTCACCACTAGACTTCTCAAATGATATTCACAAAGCTCTGTAGTGCAATTCTTCAGACAGCATACTCATCAACGCTTGAGATCATAGTGAGGTTAAAGGTAATACAACAAGACCCTGTCTGAACCTGAAGAAAAAGGTAAAAGATAAATAACAACAACACTATTAAAAAGGTCCTTCAGGTTTATAAGACTTCCACACATTTATACTCTGTGTACATTCCCAGAATTATAATATGAGAACAAATTCTAATGCAATACAACACTTATGAGACTGTTCTGGCAAATGTCACAAAATACCAACCTGTTCTGAATGTAAATAAAGTTTTAAGCTCTATATGAGGAGAAGAAATTACATGTATCTCTCACTATA
>JBCNYH010000021.1:42458018-42471892 GCA_039654325.1 Tandanus tandanus | reverse complement strand
GGCGGTGGAGCACACGCTCCAGGTAAGGGCGGAGGAGGCGGTGGAGCACACGCTCCAGGTAAGGGCGGAGGAGGCGGTGGAGCACACGCTCCAGGTAAGGGCGGAGGAGGCGGGGGTGGCGGCATTGCAGATTGTCCAAGCAAAGGTGGAGGAGGTGGAACAACTGAGCCCGGTAGAGGAGATAGTGGATGTAATAAGGTTTGGCCGGGTAAAGGTGGAGCTGGTGGGGGAGGCGGTGGTGCTGGAGGTAGAGTTGTAGTAGGTTTGGGAATAAAGGACTCGGATAGTGGATGGGGAGGTGGGGGCACTCCAGGTAAAGAAGGGGCATGTGGCAGAACAGATAAACCAGGCAATGGAGGTGGAGGAGGCCATTGTTGCTGTTGACACGTACACACAAATTGTCCTGCTTTCGGAGAACCAGTCCCTGCTGGCTGAGTTTCTGTAGCCACTGCCTGCTCATTCAGAGGGGGCAGAGGCTGCTCGGAGTTGACTGGCTCTGAAGAAGGCACTTTGAAAGTAAAGCTCTCATTTGTAGGGGAAGTCTGCACTGATTTGGCCTCTAATGCAAGGAAAGTGGAGGTCTCTGTTTGCAGCTCTACATGGCACACATCCAGCAAGAAACTCTCGTCGTCTGCACACTCCTGCTCCTGTGTACTGACATCATGTTCCTGCAGGGGGGGTTGCTGCCTCTCCAGCTCGGCAATCTTGCTGCGCAGGTCCTCGATCGTCTGCTCCAGCTGCTCAATCACCGTCACGTGCTCCTGCTTCAGGCGCACAGTGTTCAACACAGACTCTTCCTGAAAAGAGAGAAGATTCTGAAGCTGCAGCACCAACTATGACTTCAACACAAATATGCTATACAGTACATATGACTAGAACAACCAGTTGTTGAGCAAGATCCCTAGTAATTTGTCATCCCCGCTCTTGCAGTGAAAGAAAAAGTTTATGAGAAACAGAGACTCTCTGGAGGAATCTGTAATTCTTCAATTTCCACTCCAGCTAAACAATTCAAAATTAAATCGATATCAGGCCAATGACGACTAGTCAACGCAATGCTAAAAAAACCTTTTGTAGTAAGAAACTTGTATACAATTCTGTCAACATGGTAGCTACATGTTTTGATGAGGCTCATTTGACACCACTCTCTCAGAGAAAGGTAAAGTTGTTGCCCAGTATGTCAATGAAGAGCAATACACCTAATTCTGCCTAAAGGGCCTGCGGCAGTGGATACCCAAAACTTCCAGCTGGGCCTCAGCCTGCTGATCATCTCCTGAACGCAGCCAGGAGACAGAACGCTGTGCAATATCGCTGCACATCTGAGCAGGATGCTATTTACATTCTCCTGTATTTGTGAGAGACATGTATGCAATGAGAAAAATGCCTAAATGAGATTATGAACAAACTGGTGCTTTCTGACATGGCTCATGAGGAGATAACTACATGGCTGCTTGTTTGTGTAATGACTGATCACTTCTAGCACTTGGAGGTCTCAATATACATTAATATTTTAGTAGTTATATTTGGTAGTAAATGCTACGGAATGACTCCATGAATCCATGAAAGCAGCAGAGTGATCAAGCATAGAAAACTGGATGTTTCAAGAGTAAAAAGAAAAGCCTCTCTTTTGCCAAGCTGCCAAGATTCTGTGAAATATATAAATGTAATCAGGCCAAGGAATTCAGAGACAAAGATGTATTCAATTCAATTTAATCGTATACCAATTTTTTACCACTGATATTGTTGCAAAGCAAATGCACATAGTAAAAAATTTAAACATTTCTCTACAAACCCCCAATGAGCAAGAGTGTGGCTACAGTGGCAAGGAAAAACTCCCTCAGGTTAAAGGCATGTCCTGCACAAGACACATTTGCAACATTTTATATATACACGTAAAATTCAACTAAATGCTTGTAGTCGTGACCATTAATACCAATCCAAACACTTCGGAGTGCAAGAGATCATGATTTTATTTGTCTCCGAATAAGAGCTAAGCAATGTATACAAACAAACCTAAGGGAAACCAGCTTACCGACTTGAATTCCGTGGTTTGTGCACACAAAACTAGTGACATCATTTTCGGAAACTGCGGATCATGTGACACATTCTCACCAGCAAGAGATTCAAAAATGGCGATGAGCAAAAGGTAAGAACTCAAAATTGAGTCTGAACAGAAAAGAGTAAGATGTGAACATGGCAAGGAATGACAGAAAATGAGAATTTATAGCGAAGGTCATTGGCAGAGGCGTCAGGCACTACGGGAAGAGAGAAAACGTATTCAGATACAGCCGGATTTTTGCTTGAGTGGTAAGTACATTTACAGCATTTAGAAGACTCTCTTATCCAGAGCCTATTACAGAAGTGTTTTTTTTTTTTGTATATACACTGTACTAATCCCGCAAGGGAAATTATTGCCTCTGCATTTAACCCATCCAAAGTGAGCATCACTGAATTCTGTGTACACAAACTTCGGCATTGTTCGGTTATTTTCGTGAATGAAAATCAGTGGCGGATTTGGAAACTCGCCCTGCAAGTTTTCAAATACATTTGTGCCCAGTTATTGGTGGAAAATTGAGAAATGAGTAATTACAGTTTTGTTGGGAAAAGAATATTTGTGTTAAATAGTGATGTTTTTCAAACACCGTGGGGTTGACCATGCATAGGGTATACTTTGCACGGGACATGCCTTTAACACACAATCATCCCACTGACTGAAGCTGCGTTGTCAAATTTGTTTTGTGTTAGCATAATACTGTGCCTAGGTATCTCTAAGATTCTCTTCAATGAAAGATGGTGGTAGGAGGGGGGAGCCATTTTAATTAGGTAAAACGACAAAAGCTAGCCATTTATTTTGTCCCATTTCCAAAGCACATTCAAACAAATCATAAGCCCAGGCAACCAGGACAAGCAGAGAACCAGTAACAAATAGGACTGCAACGACTTGAGACTGTCTTGGGAACAGAAATGACATGCGACACAATCATATTAAACATCTTTTAGTTTATCGTTTCCTATCAAGTTGTTTCAATTATTCTGCATCAACATATGGTAAAATAGTAGCTAGCTAATACAATGTTAGCTGCTTCTTCTCCTTTGTCAATGTGTGGTAAAATGTGTACAAGGGGGTCTAGCTAAAGATTATGATTTGTCCAACATTCTATAAGCTTGTTAAATTGGTGTGGAAACTTATTTCTGTCCTTTTTATTTTTACCTTTATATTAGTAGCCTAAAAATAAAAGCTTTTCCCAAATTTCACATTAGTTTAAATAGATTTTGTACATTTTCCCTGTTTAAGCTCCATAATGCTAAAGCAATACAGAGCTGTATGATACTACCACAAAGATAACAATAAATCAAATATGACCAAGGTTAAACGGTTCATTCTCATCAGTCATGATTACATTTTAAAATGTTTTTTCAAAAACAGAATTTGGACGTTTTTAGTCGCAAAAATTGTTCCAAGTACCCCATAACAAAGTAAAACACTTTACAGCCAATTAGAAACAAGTATTTTCCATGGTTAAGAACGCAAGCCATGTTAAATTAATTATATTTACTTGATTTTACATCAGTTTAAGATTCTGTTGGCATCATTATTTGAAGTAAAATTCTGTTAGTATTTAAATCTTAGAAAAGTCCACTCATTATAAAATACATTTGTACACAAACATGTGTTTTTTTTATTAGGAAAATTGAAAGCTTATAATTTACAATGGTATTTTTATGGCTAAAACAAAACTACTCTGTTTCCTGAGTGGAATTTCAGTAATGAGAAAAAATATGAATATTACTGCTGCCATTGTAAAATTACAATTAAGTCAATTTTGCTTGTGTGTTTGACATGTCCTATTATAAAGAAAAAGGACTTTTATAAAGCTGAGGTCATTTACAAATAAAGCAACATTGGAACTTGTGGAAACTCTTTTGTACAGATCATTTGAAAAAGTAGCAAATTGAAACAGATGTAGTCAGCAAGTCAAGTCAATCTGATTTCATGCTCCGAATTGAATCCAAACTGCCAGTTCCACTCTACTGACACCAACCATAAAACGCAAACACTATGCACATGCTGCCCTCTACTGGCTTGAAACACTCAGCTGTTTGTAGTTACTGTACACAATGACAAGTTGACAGCAGTTATAACTGCTCTAAAGGAATACCGGTATTACGTTTATAGATTGGTGTATAATTATAAACGTCCATCCATACAAAAACTTATTTAGACATGGCTAATCCCAATTCCTCTGAGCACAGGGCTGATGCCTTATTTTCCAGTATTCTGATATTTATGTCTGGGTTGTGTTAGGCGAAATCATTCCAAGTGCTTGTTATCACTTCAAGTATACATGTGTAAATATATCTATATAAACGTGGTCTGTCATCACATCAGGCATGTTTTAGTTCGATTTCTTTATGTGAATTTCATGGTAATACTGTAGAATACTGTCAGTTTCAGTTAATGTCATGATATATTATGTAATTTATTACTGGGACTGAAAAATATGTACACGTTACAGCTGATTGACTTTTTTTTAATAGCGTGAACAGACCACCGTTATAAACAATGATAAGACGCACCTTCTTTGTAGTAATTTCCCCTAAACACCAAAACCTCGGCATTTACAAAATACTTTCAATTCCTGGACTTTCCACCTTTTTTACATTTATGGCATTTGGCAGACACCCTTATCCAGAGTGACCCGACAGCGGTAGGTTGGTGGGACTGGGGCTTAAATCGCCAACCTTTGGATTAGTAATCCAGAGCCTTAACCACTGAGCCACCACTGCCCTTTTAAAGTTTCCTAAACTGCACCGGTTGCTCACGTTCATATTGCATTCCTTCATTTACACAGGTCCGCTTGGTACCCCCGATCCCATAATGCATAGCGCAAGCCGAGATGCGAAAATGGCTTATTGAGTACAAGAGCTTATACTTTGAGTAGTACTTAAGTAATACATCTTATACATTCATCTCCATTTTTACCCCAATGCCTTCTAATTTAGAAGGTATTGACTATCTTCCCCCCCAAAAAAAAAAAACTTACAGCAGTGCTTGTATATAAAGTAATGTTCTCATCCTTCAATATTTTTGTCTCTATGGTAACAAAGAGCAAATTGTGGCTTCATAAAGTCAATAACAAATTAGTGTTTATTGACACACGTCACAAGTTTCAATGCTTGTTAAGTGTTTTTGGAATCGGTCTTTGTTATCAGTGCTTAATAAAGATAGCCAAAAGTAAAATGAAAAACAGAAGTGAGGTTGGTGAGAGAAGTGTTTACACTATATATCAATATATCTATCTAGTATATGTATAAATGTATGTGTGTGTATATATATATATATATATATAAAAATTTAGATTTTTATAAAAATAAAATATACCTGAATCTCTTTGATTTCCTCCTGCTGTTGTTTCTTCAGCCCTAATACAATAGCTTGGTGCTCTGTAATGCACACACACACACACACACAGCAGGTTAAGTGTATCACCATTTCTGAAATTGCACATGTACTACAGCATGAGGAGACACTGCAGACAGAACACTATAGACCTTTTTCACATCAACCAAAACCACCTAGACGTCAGGTCAATCCATTTTCCTGTGCATGCCAAGCTATTTTCATTTGACAGGAAAAAGGGATAATAGTGGATTTTAGCATCTCTTTCAATCCTCCTGAAAGTCAGCATTTAACAGATTTACAGTGCTTGTACTCGAGAATCAGTTTCATTTTCGACTCTTCCACCTCACTAGATTCATATCTCAGTAGAAACCCCTCCAGTCATCTCTTTTCTTCCCCTTTAAACTTATTCATCTAAAATTTGCATCACGTTATTCACTGATGTATCAGCATATGCCATTCAATCCATTGTGTTCATTAACCAAAATTAAAAAAAATAATAAATAAAAAACAAAAATAAAAAATCGTCCAATCGGCTCTTCGGACCTACGAGTTGGCACCCAGTGTTCACCAAAAAAAGCCGACTCATTCACAAATGACACTTGACTCTTCAATAACATTCAACTCAATAAATTTCCGGGTCGACTTATTGGGAAAAGGATCTTTTCATGACCATTATCAGAAGAAAAACATCACATCTCTGGTATTAAAAAAATAAATAAATACATTTTTTTTTTTTTTATATATATATATAAAGTGTTACGTAATTACATCTGCACAGAGCCCAAAAGGGAACACAGAAGAAAAAAATATTGGTTTAAGTAAAGTTAATATTGGTAAAGTATAAGCTATGCACATACATGGAAACACGTGACTTAACTGAGCTGTATTTTAACCTTGGACTCGCCCATAAAGATATTGCAGATTTCTTGTCCGGCATCACCGTTATGTTATCTCCGCACGACATTTAAAGCGGGGTTTGAAGTCTTGTGGTCTGCAGGGGATACACCAGCCTTCATCAGTCACCTGACAACATGACGGTGACACCGGACAAGCAAAGCTGCAATGTCTTTACAGGCGAGTCCAAATTTAAAAATACAGCTCAATTAAATCACGTATTTCCATTTATATACATAGCTGACTGAAATGGTCTCTCTCGTGCACACCAGAAAGTTTCTTGTGCGCACGAGAAACCAATATATTTATTTATTTTTTCGTCTGTGTCTGATTTTTTTTTTTTTTTTTGAGGTGTGGTATACAGCCCAAGTAAGTCTCCCTTAGCTTTTGGAGATGATCTGGATCAAATTATGGATCCAATACATTTTCAACAAAAGACTAAGATAGAACTAGTTTTTATTTATTTTATTTTTTTCTATTATAAATTTAGTCATATCCCATCAAGTATTACATACGACCACCGCCAACCAGGGAGGGCCGTAAGCATGCCCATGTCCCCCGTATAACACGTGATGCTGCCACCAGCCTCTTTACAAACTGCCGAACATGCGTATTTGGGGCTCAATGAGCCCACAGACACCCATGACTGGCTGGTGATCGCTGTGAGTGACAGGGAGGTAAGCGTATGCCATCCCTCCCCACCAGTGAGAGCTCGGCCAATTAGCTCCCATGGACTCCCGATCGCAGATGGCTGCTGCATTACCCTGGATTTGAACCAGCTATCTCCAGGTTGACACACCCTGCAAAGTGTGCTGTGTACTTAGTTTTTTCCTGTTTGGGAGACGTTTGCACTCCTAGTGTTCCCTTTTTT
The DNA here is from genome assembly GCA_039654325.1 of Tandanus tandanus. Classification (NCBI taxonomy): domain Eukaryota; kingdom Metazoa; phylum Chordata; class Actinopteri; order Siluriformes; family Plotosidae; genus Tandanus; species Tandanus tandanus. The sequence continues at coordinate 42,464,726 of JBCNYH010000021.1, read as the reverse complement.
AATAGGTAAGCTATTTGTCCATGTGTGTTATACATTTGCTGGTGCATTGATTTGTGAACAAGGGATTTCACTCCCCTGTAAACAGCATGGAATGTTACGGGCTCATATTTAATGCTGCCTTAGGAGAAATTCGGCCGTTCCTTTCACTGTATTGCCTGTATTCATTTTCATGTATTTATTGTATTCATTTACAGAGTTCTGTATTTGTGGGGAAAATGAATGGAAAGAACGCCATGGGGGTTTCTGGGTGAAATATCAACACTGGGGTGCACTACAAACGCTTTAGATTCTGCCACTTCAGATATACTACGAGGACGCCCAGATGCTCTGCTGCTCATTCCTATCAAGTCCTGTTTGAAAGATGCAGACGTGTGAAAAAGGTCTAAAAGATGAGAAGACAGTCATACAGACAGAGACACACACACACGACCCTCTGTGTGTCAGATGACTTTGTGCAAAGAATACATTTGTATTCAGGAGCTTTAAAAACACTTCTTGAACAATAAATGAACAGTTACATTTGGGTTAACAATGAAATTTGCAATAAAGGCCAGGAGGTGGATGTGTTTAGTGTTCATTGCACTTTGATTGTATGTTACAGCCTGATGACACACAGACCAAGATCCTCACAGATGGAGTGAAGTGTTAGTAAGGATTCAGAGGACTCGAATACTAAGATCTTATTAAACGTCCATAACTCTTATGTTCTGAATAGTTAAAAGAAATGAAAAGAGACAGAAGGGGCAGTGCTGGACTGAGTCAATGTTTTCTGACTCATTTTCTGTTGCTAGGCAATCTCTGATGAACACAGACCCCATAAAGCCAAAAACAAAAAAAAGAAAGAAACTGGAGAATGAGGTGTCAGGATGAAACAAGAAGAAAATGAAATGTAATTTTATTTTTTTTATTTAAAAAAAAGTTAATTTCTTACCTTCTTCATCCTCTATTGGTTTAAATGTAAAGTAAAGGAGAAATATTCAGTTTAGACGTTTCAAACCTACCTGAGGGGAAAAAAAACAGAAATAACCCTCTCCTATTTTCCCACCCAGAGTGCTATAACACCTACAGCCAGAACTCAGGGCTTTGGCTCGACCTGCTCTCAGCACATTTACACAAGTGTGAGTCTGCATATTTTAACACCGCTATTTCCATTCTCCCGCTCTCTCTCTCGGTCCCCTTTTCCATGTTTTCTTTCACACTGCATAAATCTCAGCACTAACAAAACTCCTTTACAGAGAAAAGGGGGATTCAAAGAGAGAAAAAGAGAGAGTGACAGAGATGAACAGATAGAAAGAAACAAAGAAAAAAGGGTGAACAATACATACAGAGACAAAGACAGGCAAGAGAGAGAGCAGACAGCAAGACAGGCAGACAGAGAAAGAGAGACAGCTAGAAAGAGAGGGAGAGAGAGAGGCAGCCAGCCAGCCAGATAGAGAGAGAGAGAGACTGCCATATAGAGAGATAGACAGAGAGAGCGAAAGAAATGGCGACAGAGACACACACACACAAGACAGCAGACAAAGGAGGGAAAGGGACCGAGAGGGAGACAGGCCAAGTTTTGACTCAGACTGCAAAGCATAAATTGAACAGGTAAAAGTGACAGCACATCAGAGAAGATAAGAAACTGGGGACTGGGGGGGGTTGATGAGAGGATGAGAAAGGAGTAGTAATGGAGCAAGAGCATGTGTGTGTACAGGTATAATGAAAGTTACAAGTATCTCTGCTGTGTGTGCGCGCGCACCTGCTTCAGTGTACTTGAGGTCTACTCTCTCGTCAGGTTCGGGTAGTGGAGGCCACAGGGACTTGATGTGACCTGGTAAGCGTCCCTCAAAGTGCTCGAGAGCCATGGGGGGCTGACTCACCGGAGCCCAGGTGTACAGCTGATCTTGCTAAAAAGAGAGGGGAAATAAGGAAAAAAAACAAACAAAAAAAAAAACAATTACTGTAAAAAAATAAATCAATAAATAAAAATAAAAACAAAATCACATTACAGTCAGTGACATAACTAAAAATATACACACAAAACCTGACTACGTGAAATGTCAAGCATGAAAAAAAAATGAATGTCTGGGTGGCTGAGTCCAGCAGATGTGCGTTCAGAATTTGAGCACTGTGCAGAATTACACAAGCAATAACCATGTGTCTAAACACATCACCCTTAATCAAAGCAGGTATCCAGACAAACAAAAGCAAAGCTGACGGTTAGAAGTTTAGCCAAAGACTTGCTTCCTGAGACGTTCCTGATGCCTGATTTACATCATGAGATTACAACAGATGAACGTTATAACGTCAGACTTTGAGTGTGTAGAATGTATGTATGCATAACAGACTGTGGGATAAAGTGGGTTCTGCATGGAAGACAATATGATAAAGATATTTAAACCATAAACTTGTGAATAAAGGAAATGAGTACACTCGTACATCCTCAAATCGGTGTCATCCAAGCTAGTGCACTAAACTGGCGAGCTTCAATGTTTCAGAGTCAGTTTGAGAAAATTCAGACACTTCCTTTATGCTTTAGCATTGCCACTATTATACTTTGCCATTATTACATTTATAGCAGAAGCGGCCATGTTACATTTCTCCTCATTACATTCCAATTCAGACTTATTCCATGGAAAGCAACAACATTTGGAATGAAAGCATCTGACCATGCAATATATATTTTTTTTAATTTTGAAGAATTTGAGTGGGTCCCTCCCACCAAATGCTACTTTATTAGCCTGCTACAAGGAACAGGTCTTCAGTCGCATTCACACAGGAAGCGACAAGTGACCATGCAAAGTCAATGACTGCACCCGGAACAAGTGATGAGAGGCAAAATTTTCTCACATGACACAAAGTGGGTGGGCATAGAGTGCCAAGCTGAAGTTTCACATGATTCGATTCAACAATTACCAATCAGCGCTTAAAGATACCGTTGATTGGCAGATGACGCCAAACACAGTTTGAAAAAACCTTTTCGGGTTTAATTGTTCTGCTCACATCAACATGAAAGATGACATTATTACTGCCATGTCTAAATATCCTGTGCTTTAAGACTACACACAGAAATTTTACAAGGATGACAACCAGATATGCCACACTCGGGCCCATGTTTATAAAACGGTCGGCATTTCCTGAGAGTATATATTTATACAAGTTTCACTGTTCCCAGTTCATGATGCACAAGAGTCTCCGTTCAATTGCTGTGCAATAATAAGCTTTATATGATGATTTGAAATAAACATAACTAGATAAAGTGCATTTCCTGAAGAAAATGCATGTCAATGCTGATCAGCTGAATGGATCTCTGAAGCAAGGCTAAAAATGTCTGAAAATATACAGCACAGATATCAGAGATCAGCTGATCACAAACACCTGTTTGTGTCCAAATGCACTCACAGGTCTCTAGAGTCAGATTTTGCTCAGCGCAACTATTAATCTATTATTTCAAAAACTGTAAGTCATATCAGTAAAATAATACGACTGCCAACACCAGGAGACGTTACTAAACACAGACATGTGTCATTTGTGTAGATAAAGTGAAAAGTTACCACAGTATGGCAGTTTAAAAACTGGCTTGTTTTGGATTTTCTCAGAGGAGAGCTAAAATGGAGATGAATGGGAGAATTGAGTGATACTCCCGGTGAACAGAAGCTTCTACCGAAACCCCCCCCCCCCCATAAATCCTATGGCTTAGGAAGTCACACTGTGTGACAGAGCACAAGAATATCTACAATTGTATGTGAGAAGTGAAAGGTGTGGGCAGGAGAAGAGCACAAAAGTTTCAGAAAAATTTGCCACACCTTTTAGTTAGAGCACTCTAGCAAGCGCAATAGGCACACATTCAAAACACACTTACTGCCAAAAAGTTGCATGAAATATCAACTGCTGTCATTCAAAAACTATTCAAGATATCAAAAAGATGACTTGAAGGTTAGTAGCTGAACTTCTTGTGACGTGTTTAAAGTTTAAATAAAGCCTCTAGCACAAAGTATGCTGAAGCAGTTACAGTTCAAAGAGGACCAAGTTTTCAAGAATTTGAACACTGTCAAAATAGGTCAAAAATAAACATCTGCGTGTAGTGTATCAGAATTGTAAAGAATTCACAGCATTAAGAATAAAACTCACTAAACATTATCTGAGCAGGTTTCATGCAACATTAGTTGTATATATTATTAATTGCAGTAACAACAGTATCAGTGACAATCATTGTGGTTTTCCGGAGAAGACCCCTTTTGATGGACATGCTTATTAAGCTGATGTGGAACTCTGTACAGAAAGTATTTCATATCCAATCCCAACTATAATTTTCAGCACGCTATACAGTACTATCCTGCTTTAGAAAAAGCTTACAATATCTGAAAAAAAGCACTTCTGTTCTCCACATGTAATGTCTACTTTCCGGAGAAGACATTTTTGACAGACAAAGGATCCCAACAAAGCCACTTAGATAATAAATAGAGCTTACAAGCAGCAGAACATCTTTCTAGATTGTATAAAAATACCCCTCCAAAAGTAAAAGTTAGTAAGTAATTAGGAGTTTTACCAGGTAAAAGCTAATATTTTTATTACAGTGGAGAGAATTGAATTCTGTACTTGGTCAAAATTTGAGCAATATTTTCCTCTGATAACACTATTTATCGGAATTGAGAAAAGATTTTACTAGTGTAGCTGGGACTACTCTTCCTCTATACAACAGTAAACAAGAGACAGTCAAAGTATGCAAGAATAATTTTACAAAGACAACCCTGGCCATGTAACAGGAGGATGAAGAACTACTACAGTATGAATGCAGCAGCATTCACACTAATATGATAAAAGCTCTCCTGGACCTGCTGATAGCTAGCTTGGCACGCCACGTCGCAAGATATTCTGATTTGAGGTTATGGAATAACAAATAACTGGACTCAAATCTTAGACTAAATTAGGTCCTAGGTTCCTCAATCTGCAGTGCAATTCATTAACAGCTTTAGGAGTCCCATGAAAAAAAGAAAACATACAGTACTTCAGTTGTTAGCAAATTCTGCCTGCCTGCATCCTCTACAAAAACAGCTGAAGCTGAGGTGTGCTGTACTGATTCAGATTCCTGCAGTAGTGATACATTTTTGGTTTTAATGAAAAAAGTTGAACAGTCAGAGACTGGAAAAAAAAAATTAAAAATTACAACTAGGATTAGAATCTGCCACGTGTCATTATGCAGACAAATATAATGAGGCAAGCGGAAGTGTTTCAGTAGTTTCATTGTACTGGTGAGTGATGTCAGATTGAAGGTGGGAAAGAGGATAAAAGAAAGATAATGAAAAGGATGAAAGAGAAAAGTCAGTATGATAAAACTAAAAGGAAAAAAAAAAGGGGGAAGAGAAAAGGCCTCATTTAACTACACCCTGTGGCCAGGGAAAGATTTCTCAAACAATGTCACTGCTTATTATTTGTGTGACTGAATAGAACAAAGAAAGTCAGATCAGGTGTCAACCAGCTTGACATTTTATAATCATTAGAGAAACCCCAGGCAATCAAGGAACAGATAAGAACTAATGATACACACAACAGCACACACATTACATCCAGATACCAATTAAAAAAAATATATAACATTATATGTTTGTAAGATGTTAGCTTATGAATTAAAGCGTGCATGCTTTAATGTTTCACAGTTAAATATTGGCTTGCATTCATCTGAGCCGAATTGTTTTTGGCCCTATACACTCCATACCAATGCTACAGCTGGGAAAGGTTTTTTTTTTATTAAATCATCTTAATGCAAATTACACTCAATGCTCTAACAAGTTAGATGCTCAGTAACTTCTTTACTCATTTCTCATTCACAAAAACTAATCCTGCTCCAGATTAAAGTAGAGACAGACATACACAATCAGAGGCCAAGAATAACACCGTGCAGGCTATTTAAAGCAGCCTTTTCCTGTCCCATCACTACAGGCAATAAAACGCTGCTGTAAAACAGCTGCATGTCCCTTTCCATTGCCAACCTGCAGATGTCGGAAAAGACTGCATGCCTTGCGGATGGTGCGTTTGAGGTTAAGCCAGGCCACATCAAGACGCTGCTCTTTTTCCTCCCCGTGTGCCGAAAGAGCGACGACCAGTGACTCCCGCACAAAATCCAACACCTCGCAAAGCGTTTCCTGAATGATGTCGATTACACAACTCCCTCTTGCACTGTCCATGCTCTCAGAAACTCCGCTACTCATCACTCAAGGCCGTGTGTGGAGCAGCAATGCAGTAGATGGGTGTCCAGGTGCAGTTACACGGTTTCCACAGTAGATGGCAGAGAAGGTGTGCACATGCCGTCAGACAGACACACAACAACAACAACAACAACAACAACAACTGATGACGTGCGTTTCCTTGTTCATTCTCTTCCATCCAAAACAGAAGCGTTCACATGACATTCAACTTCTGCCACGGAAAAATACAGGAGCATTTGTATTGATATACAGTGGAGACGTGGCAGGCCATGAGAGTAGACTGCAGCTCTTCCCCCCAATCTACAATCCCACTTTAAAAATAATATTTCCTCAAGTCACGACCCCTTCTGCATTCGGCATCCACCCACATGACACGCAAGGTAGTGTCTGAGCTTACTTGCATCCAAGCAGAGCTGAAATATCCAAGTGAAGCATCAGTGTAATTGGAGAGAGAGAGAGAGAGAGAGAGAGAGAGAGAGAGAGAGAGAGAGAGAGAGAGAGAGAGAGAGAGAGAGAGAGA
>JBCNYH010000021.1:42447908-42457982 GCA_039654325.1 Tandanus tandanus | reverse complement strand
GAGAGAGAGAGAGAGAGAGAGAGAGAGAGAGAGAGAGAGAGAGAGAGAGAGAGAGAGAGAGAGAGAGAGAGCACAACTGCAGTGGGATCAAATTACTGGGGGGACACCATCAAAAACAAAAGCTGGTTGATGTAATGAACTAAGGAGAGGACAGATTTGAGGGAGAGGACGCAAACACATCTTAAGACTAGGTTTAACAGCATCATTCCGTCCGAGGCAGGTGACAACCACGGCATGTGGTCTGGCGAAAGAGCAGATTTTTATTCAGCGTTGGACGTGTGTGAGATCAGCAAGAGAGTTTATTCAGCACTTTCTTTTGCTTATTCGCACAAACACAACGCAAGCGAGGACGTCACTGCAGCACTGACACTGCAACCTCTCTCAGAATATGGTCCACCCTTCCTCAAAGTTACAAGACAAAGAGAAAATCCATGAACTTGTGCAGGATGTGCATCCAAACATTTCTACTATTTTCCAGATGTAGCTGGGTCATGTTATCATAGCTTTATTATAAACTTAGACATTTTCAGCATTTGGCAGGGGGCCGTACCCAGAGCGACTTACAATTTTTTTTGAGAACTGAGCAGTTGAGGGTGAAGAGCCTTGCTTACTTGCCCAACAATGCCAGCATGGTGGTACTGAAGCTTCAACCCTAACCATCTGCAGTGTCTGTAACAAGACTGGGGAAAAAAATCCTACTTTAAGCGCATTCATCCGCAAAAGCGGGGTCTTTTTTACATTTTTAAGTTAAATGGTGGAATCTGGGGCAATCTAGTGGAATCTTGAATGTTATTTAGAATATTAATATTTCCAAATATTAATATTTTGCAGTTTACTGCCTTTATTGCACCTTTTTAAAGCTGAGAGTCTCATACAAAATTTTGTTGTGTGAACATAATGACAAAGACTCTTGAATCTTCCTTACCGTAACACACATGATCTTTACTGACAATTAACGTAAAACCTTTTTTAAATTGTCTTATGAAATATGTAAAGGCCCAATCATTAGCTGATATGTTTGTTTATTTAATGGGTTTAAAAAATACATTTCATGTGTTATGAACGGCAGCATAAGATTCAAGATTCTTTGTCATTATGTTCACACAATGAAATTTTGTATGAGACTCTCATCTTTAAAAAGGTGCAAGGCAGTAAACTGCAAATAACACAGTCAAGAGCAGAATATAAACACAAGCAATTGCATACACAACTTTCAAATAGAAATATAAAATAGAAATATAAGCTCTAAACACCTGTGAATAAAAACTGAACATTGGTATGTACATTGAAGGCACTATGAAATTAAATAAATAAATAGCAGCAGCGGGGTGGATATAAACTAGAATGTAAATGTAAATAAAGTGCGGCAGTGTAAAACAGTCATAGAGTTTGTGGATTCAATGTCCTTTAACAGAGAACTCATGTCTATGTGAGAGTCAGCAGAGGGGGGTGAGAGTGTGTGAGCGAGTGAGTATGTGGCTGTGGAGGAATATTGCATGTGTGTGTTACTGCGAGGGAGTGGGGGGTGAAGGGGTGATGGCTTTCACAGCTCTGGGGAAGAAGCTGTTGGAGTCTGGTACATAAGTGGTATTAAACTAAGAACAGTGTATCCATTACGTCTACTATGTCAGAATTAAGGTCTAAGAAAAATATAAACTCACCAGTGGAAAAAAATGCAGGCCAAAAACGTAATTATAAAGTGATTTAGATTCCCATATTTTCCCTGGATCCACTGCTCCATCGGGCTTTAGTGCTCAACGGTTGATGGGGCTCAGACACATACTCTCGTGTCTTTTCCCACTTAGTGGCAACATACGAAACTTTAAATGACTGTCTTTCTTTACATTAGACGTACAGCCCACTACACATCAGCTTTTAGACATGATGAGAGCATTAGATTAGCAAAAAAAATTAGTAGACACGTTAACCGGACTGTATTGTTGCATTGCAGTGGTTTGTTTCCCCCACTCTAAAATGGGGGGCAGGTTCCCGATGCCGGTCACGTGACTGAGACCCAGATTATCGACTGTGAGATACTAGAAATACTGGAGATTACAGAGGGAGTACGCTCAATAGACTTCTTTGACCTAGTTCAAGCTGTCAATATAAACAAACTGCTGTGATTTTTAAAAAATCCGACAGAAAAGTGCAAAATGGTAGAGAAATGCCTAAAAATCCTACTTTATCCGACAATTTTGTTTAAATCCGACAAAAGACGGAAAATCCTACTGGTTACAGACACTGCATCTGATTAATAACACAGGGCCTTACAAACTAAACTACCACTGCATAGCTTGTATACAATAGCTTCTTTAGGCTTAGCCCTGGAAATGTAAGAAAAAAAAACCCTCTCAAACCCGGGACAGTCTCCACCCCACCCACCAACAAGTGAACCCAAAACAACATGGCTACTCACAGCATCAACACACACCTTTAAATGAGTTACGGTGTACATTATAATACTGTACTTACTTTGGATAAATCAAAACAGACATAAACTTAGCCACAGCACTGACCCTACAGTTAGTGGCTCTAAGGAGCAAAACATACAGCACTCACAGTCAGCACGCTAACATGTTACTAACAAAACTTTTACTTGACAGAATCTGCAAAATCATCATTTCCTATAAGAGGAACACCGTGTTTGTTTTTTCTCACTGATCCATTTCCATTTCTCCAGATTATCTGCACTGGAGTCTCCTCAGTAATCTACATAACTGTACAGTATATTAAACATGCACCAGGCAGGATTAGAGACTCACGCTGAACTGTGGGGTGATGTGGGTGGTGCTGCCTCCATACTGCTCTCCAAAACAGTCGCCGAAGGGAAGGAGGAGTCCCATGGCAAGGATTCGAGAGCACAGCTTCTCCGCCTCTTCTTTGCACTCGGACTTCTCCTGCTGCTGGAAAAACCTCTCCAACAGCGTACGTCCTGGAAAGAGAAACGTTTAGTGAGTAGAGTTTAACTGCTAAACTGCTAAATAAGTGTCTCAGAACATACACTGCTTTCTACCAAGATAATTCCATGTTATTGCATAACCAATGATACAAAATATATAAACATTATCCGATACAAGTTTTCCAAAACTTTATTACTAATTGCAAATTAATAAACAAAAGTCCACACCTGCTGCACACAAATGATGCAAGCTTGAAGGGAGAGTCTCAGAGCTCCCTACAGAGCATTATGGGTATTATCTTGTACCTGTGCTTCGACACTGTGCACCATGTGCACCAACAGGACTGTTCTTCTCGTTCAAGTTACACACAGTACATAATTACTGCTCTAAAATGCACTTGATCACATTTCATGATAAAATCTCAAAATCTTAACCTTTGATGACTACCATTTTATATTTACCACTATAGACATGGAAACAAATACAGATCTAATAAATTTATTTATAACTTTTCAATCTTTCACACAAAAAACACTTTAAGGGTGGGCAGTGTTGGCTTAGTGGTTAAGGTGATGGGTTACTGATCCCAAGGTCAGCAGTTCAATCCCCACTATCACCACTGTTGGGCCCTTGAGCAAGGCCCTAAACCCTCAATTGCTCTGTTGTATAAAAGAAATGATAATTGTAAGTCGCTCTGGATAAGAGCATCTGCCAAATGCTGTAAATGTAAAGGGTGGTGTTAACAAGAACTGTGAGTAAACTTACTACCGAATACCCCCCACCTGCAACATGATCTAATGGTTGAATTATCTCCCCTTCAAACCAGTGGATTATTTTACTTCAAGCACATCTTCAGGTGGTACGCTACATCGGTGTTAAGTTTCATAAAAATCCATCCAACACTTTAAGCTACTATCTTATGAGCAGCAAATGCTGACCAATGGTGCGATTTTTTTTTTCCTGGCGAATGTTGGTGAAAAGCAGGGCTTGCGTCGGTCCTTAGCGTCAATTAGCAGCATTAGCACGAAAAGACAGTTAGCAAATATATTAGTGACTGTGAGCAAATGGTAGCGACAATTAGCAACTATTTGGCACTCTTTGGAAACATCTTGGACTTTCTGCCAACTCCAGGTAAAGTACCAAGCGAATCTTGAAATTGAACCACCCTATCCCTACTGATGGACCCGAACCCTATAAAGAGGGTGAGTAAACCCTCCCCCAGCATCATGTTCACTACTTGGCAAACCAAGAAATACTGTTTGTGCAAACCGTTTTGCAACCTTTCACGTACCCTGCCGAAACTCAAAGTTCATGACTTTCGTCAGCATTCGCGCCTCTATGAGATACTGGCTTTAGGAGGAGTTGTGCTTTTGAGCCCATCACCATATTTTAAAATACAGAATCAAATAAGTTAAAACATCTTCCCTTCAAAACATCGGACCCGGGTGATTTTACTTCATGTGGTACACTACAACTGTAAAGTTTTATTAAAATCCAACAAGTGGTTTGGGAGGAGTTTACAAGCTTCCATGGACAGACAGGGTGATTCCCATTAATCCCCAAAACTAACAAAAAATACAATGTAGTATCTCTACCATGAAAACTTTCTATAGAAATTATAAACATCTATAGAAATGAAATTTTTATTTGAATTTTATATTTGATTTTATTATACACTATATTTCTATAATATTTATGCACAAGTATTTAATATTTTATGCGTATTTTATATTTTGAAGGCTTAGTGGTGGCTCATTCTGGGATAAACAGCAACATTTCCGGGACATAGAATCTCGAATTCATCTGGATTTATTTAGTTCTTGTCTAGATGGAAGTAAACAAGCTTTAAAATGTATGAAATTACGTAACGTTTACTCGATTCCAATTTCTAGTATATTAGGCATTATAAAATACTCTATCATGTAATGAAAAAATAAATTCAGGGAACCAACTGGGTAACGTCCATCACGCTTAACTGCAATTAATGCATCTAATGATATCTGCAGTATAAAATGTATTTGTAGGCAGTCAGCATAAGTGTATCAAACGTTTTATGCGAAGAAATTCTTTGGAGTTGCCGCTGTTCATTGAAAACTGTAGGTCAAGTACTAACACAGTAACATCCATAACATTTTAACAACCCGGAAGATGGTTCAAAATCCTCTCATAAAAACTTGTGCAGCTATCTTTTCCTTATCATTTGTCAAAAGGATAGACTGTCAAAAATTGTATTAACAAAAACTAACCAGAAAGGGTTTTTTTATTTTGAGTTTCTATGTCCCGGAAATGTTGCTGTTTATCCCAGAATGAGCCTGGAAGATTATCCATGCCAAACTGGTGTTTTTGTTTAATACTCTCTAATCTTCTTTGAAAAAAGCTGATTCATTCAATAAAGAAAATTTCCCAAATCCAATTCCAGAGAAACAGATTACAGGTAATTAGATTAGATAATCAGTGTATTAGTAAAGAATGAGAATGCAGTTACGTATTATTAGTCAGGCATCAGACAACCATCAGAATGCTCAAACAGTCAGTGTTGCACATCACCCATGTGTGAAAAACCCAGTCAAAACCTCCCAAACACCACGGGTAGCGGAAAAAACCTAAAAGACGTCACCAGTGTGAAAGAACTCTATGCTTTCTTAAATTTCTGACTGTGAGCAGGCCGGGGAGGGAGGGGTCTCACTGAGGGAGGCTCGTCTGAATGACTCACACTGCTGCAGTACGCCGCTTTCTCATTCAGCTACGATCTAGCTTTCTCCCTGTTCATCCTTTACATCCGCATTTCTAATTTTAAACTAGCTTATGGATTCTGCAGTTCAATTCCTCTAAAATCCTCCAGGCCCCCCTTTCTCTCCCTCAACTCTAAAATAAGCATCATACTGCACCCACGCTTAATTAAACAATCCTCATTTCCTCAAAAAAAATAACAGCTCCGCAACTATTCACTGCTCAACACAGAACCTTCCCAACAGACAGAGTCTCTTTTTGCTCTGTTAAACATAAATGTCACGGTCAAGGTTATCTGTGTCTTATATATTTTTAGAGGTCACAATAACATCCAGCATTGACTTTTATTCACCTATGTTTCCTAAATAGTTCAGTACAATCATAGGGTTTACTCAGAGGGAGGAGGGAGACACACACACACACACACACACACACACCACCAATTCCACATTTTAACCCGTAATTTAGTCTTGGCCAATTCCCATCCGCCAATCACGCCTCCAGCACCATTAGCTATCTCATGCTTCCTCGGAGTCATGTGAGGTCAGCCACCTGCACCTTTTCAAATCCCTGCTCACAGGGTACTCCCATTCTGAGAGTACAGCCAATTTTATTCTCTTGGACTCGTTTGAATTTGCTATCTTTTTTTAATATATTTTTTTCAGGATCCTATTTTCTTAAGCTTTCGTGAAGTTTAAGATGTTTTAAAGTTGTTCATTTCCTGTGGTTTTCTACTGGGTCTTGTACTGCACACAGTCCACTGTGATTTGGCAGAAACCATCATTCAGAAATGAACAGGTTTTTGACCCCTATGAACACGTCAGTGAAGAGGCTGTAATGCAGCATGATATGTAGAACTAGTTTAATAAATATTAAGACCTATTATATACATATGTATGATAAGTGGGCAGTAGCGGGAAATGGAGCAGCAGAGACGGTTCATGCTTTGAAAAATGCAGGGTGCGAGCATAGCAATGAAGCTCAGGTGTGCAGAAAAGTGGGTGAACAGTGAGCGCCCCCTGGTGCCTGTATAATTAATAATAGGTTGCGTCTTCTGTCAATCTTTTTTCCCCTATGAAAATTATTTCCATATCATAAGATAACGGGATAAATATTATTGGTAAATAACACCCTGTAGGCCTTGTATGCCTCACAGATGCCTTGCCGGTTGCAACGGTTGAATTGATCTAGCACTTGACCCACAACACTACTAGCTCCCATGAAAGGAAGCCACGCCCTCCAGGTATAAGGTGAAAGCCGCTCTCAGTGTATTTCGACAGAAGTGCAAGGAATACTTGCAGGATGACACTTATGGACTTTTGGAAGTGAAATAACCGCCTAATGTCATCTCCTGTGGAATCATTTTACTTTTATGAGACTGAAGCTTTATTAAAAATGTAACAGTTAAATGTTATTTAGCAACACGCCTAATGTATACTGCTTCAGCAAGTCTATACACAATAACCAACGTGTAGTCGGACCAATCATGATGTCGGACCAATTATGATGTCGGACCATAGAGTCGTCCGACATGTTTAGATAGCGGTTTATTGTTTAAAGCAGTTCTGATTAGCCAGCTTTCAGTGCCACAAAGTTGTAAAAAGTCCTGAAAGTGCAGCTTTGGTGGGGGGGCAGCGTGCGTGTGTGTGCGCGTGTGTGCGTGTGTGCGTAAAGCATTAAGAGCCTTCGGCTTCTCTCTGGTATAAACATGCAGCATTACATGAAGTACAATAATCCAGCTGAATAGTGCTCTGTTTAACCAATAATCCACAATGATACATGGATAATGTTTTAGCTAATGAAAATATCCCCAAATAAAAGACTTGATAGATCCTATTCCGTGCGGGTTGTTATAAATTAAATCTGATTTGTCGCCCAGTGTAGCACTACAAACATTTATTTTATCGGTAGCAGTAACAGTTACATACTTTGAGATACTTGATCATCTCGAATCACCACTATAATGAGTGTGTAAAACATTTGATATTTACGTTATGTGGATTATTAAGATCAGTAACACTGCTCAGGATTAACTGGTCAAATTGGAACTACTCTCAAACAAAAAAAAATGAAGTGTACAACCACAAAACATACACTCCACAGTTCAGTATATAACAAGTTATTTGTCCTTTGGTGTGAGTTTAACCTCAGTAATCAACACTAGTCAACTCACTAGTGTCAGTCTCATAAGTAGTGCCAGGCTTCGTCCTACTTACACACACACACACACACACACACACACTCATTTGATCGGCTTATCCTCATCATGTTGCCTCTAACAGTCCTAATTTAATTAGCAACAGGCCATTGCTTTGTCAATATGAGCATAACCTGAGGCTATATTACAGAGTAGATGCATACGCCCTTTTCGCAGTCTCTCTCTCCCTACCACCACCGCAAAGCCAAATATAGTATATTATTCTATCTGCTCCCACTGGATATGAGCAACCATGCACTCTGATTGGCTAATGTACAACTAGGCTATCACCCCATATACCATTATATCAGTTATATATCTACTGAATATATATGGATTCTGCCAGATATTTTAGGAGACATTTTTTATACCCATGAGTTTTTCTATTTGCTCAGGCACACAAACACCACAAAAGTGTTGCCAGATTAAACAGTATCACCAGACATGACGCACTGAACCGAACAGAGAGCCCGATGTGAGAGGTGCACAATAGGAAACTAGTTCTACACTCAAAAGAACACAACATAAAAGCTACACTACCCAGACAAAATGCATTTAACTGTTTTATCAATAAGGCGTATTGATGCATCTGAAAGAGAAGCAATCAGAAGCAGTGATGCATTATAGAGAGCGGAACCTTCGGGTCTGCCAATCTGTTTACTAATGTGTACCTTCAGTCAGACTTTATACTGAGAGAGGAAGAGGAGAGATAGAGAGGCAGAAAAAGACAGATGGGAGGACACAGACAGGGAGAGAGAAAGGAAGACAGAAAGAGATGAAGTGACCATTAGAGTGCACATGTGTTTGAAAGAGAGCGCAAGCTGAAAATGAAATTAAACTGAGAAACTGTGCCTGAACTCCGAGATAAAACTGTACTGATAGATCAACAGTAATAAAATGGATTTTTATAAATAACGCTGTCTGTAGCCGTATAATATTCTACCATCATTCTACTGTCACTGGAAATGTTTGCAATGTAATCATTTTATATTACAGGCTGTGTTCTGGGTGAGTGGTAAGGTGACGTTATTTGATAGACTCAGGAGGAAAACAGATTGTCAGGCATGAAGCAAGAATAGAACAAGGCTAAGAAGGGCCTCATGATACATCAGAAGGGATGACAGAGAGAGAGAGAGAGAGGATAAAACAGTTACTGTTTTGTTTTTTAATATGGTGCATGCTTATTATTACTGCTTCAGGTGCAATCAATTTTTTTTTTTTAAATGCTTGATTACTTCCCTTTGGGTTAAACACACAAAAACAATAAAAAACCTTGTTGGTTAGTCTCCAGCATCAACTAAAAGTTAGCATCAGTCTCCAAGACGGAGGCGCACAGGTGTAAGATGCAATAATTATTAGACTGAAATAAGTTTCCTACTACTATGTATTTGCATATAATTTAAACTTTGTAGACCAGTTTATTTCCTTCTTTAAAGTCTGACATTCACAGACTTTAAAAGAAGGAAATAAACAAAACAATTACAATAAACTATTCACTAATATTGGTTGGCGATTACTGCAAACAATACCCTTGAGACAGAGCGGGGACAGTGGTGGCTCAGGAGTTAAGGCTCCGAGTTACCGATCACAAGGTCGGTGGTTCAAGCCGCATTATCACCAAGAGGCCACTGTTGGGCCCTTGAGCAAGGCCCTTAACTCTCAATTGCTCAAGTGTATAAATAAGTTAAAAATGCAAGTCTTGCAGGTATTATTTGCTGAATTACTAGGTAGTTGTCTCAGTCTCATTTAGATGGTTAAGTGTTAATGGGAAATTGTACCAAAAACAGGAGAGGAGATTTTATGAAAACCAAATGCACTTCTACAACTGGCCTTTTTTCTTCAAGTTTCATATTATGGCCCTTAAAACTAAAGACAGTAACAGTAAACTATGAAAGACCATGTATATCATCAAGTCACACTAACATCTCAACTCAAAACTAGGAGAACCCAGATTGGGGAAATCGCACCAGTAACTACTTAGCTAAAAGGTACCTATCTGAATTTGACCTACAATCACCTTTTTTAAACTTGTTTCAGCCTTCGGTCCCACATTGCTACTAGGGGTGCCGGAAAATAATCGATTCACTTCTGAATCGCAAAAATTGTTATTTATTAGCATTCTGAATTGATCCAAATTTTCCAGAATCCATGTTTAAAAACACGTTTTTTTGAACATTTCCAACCTTACTCACAGCGCGTACCGTTTGTCCAGACACGGCCTTCGTCGTGAATTGTTCCAGTGAGTGG
>JBCNYH010000021.1:42431827-42443785 GCA_039654325.1 Tandanus tandanus | reverse complement strand
GAATGTAGTTACTCGTGAAATTGGCACCCTTTGTTTGTAATGGTTATGAATCAAAAATCGGTTTGAATCGAGAATCGTTTCGTCACCCCGAAAATCGGAATCGAATTGAACAGTGAGTTGTTGTTAGATTCACATCCCTAATTGCTACTACCCTGAGAATTTGACTGTGATACATCAGGCAGTTCTTGAGATATAGGCTCGAGACTTCAAAAGGCAGCTACCAGGAATTCACTAGAAGCAAAAGGGGGTGAACTCACTATCTTTTCTCCTTTCATAACCTGCCTGTTTTTCAGGGATTTCAATCACAGTTGTAAGGAAAAATTTATACAAAATATATTTTCAGTTTTTGCATGAATATAAAACTTTGGCGGTGTCAGATTCTCTTTAATACACTGAATAAGAATCTCCACTGGCCGTAACTAACATTCAGGACTCGATACAAGTTAGGTTTCGGAGCAGTAAAGTGATGGACGTGCTAGACTGCTGATGCCGGAGTTAAAATATTATTAAACATGAACGCCAATCTGACATGCAGCAAATTTATCACTACACACTTTCATTCATCTAAAAAAATAAATAAATATATATATAAATTAATTTAAAAAAGAACAAACTGTTGAACTAGCTTTTTAGACAATTTATCCTTTAAAAAAAATCCTTTTTAAATGTGTGAAAACCTTCAAGTGCTAAATTCTATTCATCTCTGTAGATAAAATTAACAACAAAATTATTTTAAATTGTCTGCCATTCTGCTGTTGGGTAGAAATGGATGTAGTTTCTACTAGAAATGGGGGTAGTTTCTGATGACGAAAAAGTACAGAGGTAAGGAATCGTTGATAATACACACATTCCCTTTCAGACATTTAGCGTCAGAACATTCCTGCAAACAGCTGATTCAGTATAAATATCTAAAGCAAGCTTTGTCACAGGAAGTCCATGAAAACAATTTAACTAGATTTTCCAAAATGTGATGAAAACCTTAAAAACCAATCGCTGTGTCCTCCTCCAGTATCAATTCCTGCGATCTAGTAACAGGTTAGCAGCTTCTGTGGACACGTGGTTCAGTTAAATGGGTGCTGTGTGCTATATAAGTGGCATGAATGATTAATGGACATCCTTCAGGACAGAGAGGAATCACAGAATTGATCTCAAAGAGGAAACAGGCAATAGTTTGTGTGTTTACAGAGAGCAAGAAAGAGTGAAAGAAAAACTCATACATATGTACATGTGATGTGTGATTAAAGCGGCCTTTCACTTCCCAGGCATATTAAACAGGAAATGCAGTGTTATCTCTTAGAAATAAAATAAAATCGGTTATGAGGTCTTTCTGAAACCATTTGCTGACTCCTGCGGGTGAGTGCCGATGACCCCCTGCACTGGGCGCAATGAACTGGGGAACATAAACATCATCTTGAGGTGAGAATGAGGAATAGTCATAACAGAATAGTAGCTATTCATACAAACAAGAACGACACAAGCAGTTAAAAAAAAAAAAATTTTTTAATGCAATGTGCCACAGATTTAGATTAGGCATCTATGAATTATTCTATTGATATATATTTTTTTCTTAATCTAGCTTGTGCATTGATTGGTAGTGGCTCAGTGGTTAAGGCTCTGGTTTACTGATCTGACGGTCAGAGCTTCAAGCCCCAGTACCACCACACTGCTACTGCTGGGCACTTGAGCACGGCCCTTAAATGGTACCTGTGGTGAATTAGTGTTACTAGCTATTTAAAACAATCACATATAACATTAGCAGTTCCTTCTTCCTTCAGTCCTTTCAAGCTGTGCATGATTGTTACAACTCTAAGCATGCTGAGAGACATGTTGCCTTTCTGATTGGCTGTTTCAGCCTGGAAGTGATGCAAATTCGTTGGATTGGCTGGGCTAAGTCACTGACCCTGTACATCGTAACACATTATCGGCCAGTGCTGAGCTGCACAAACAAGAAGCGTAGAGAGCACAGAAAACATTTGTTTGTTTCTAGACCAACTGACGACAGGAAAGCCGAGTTGGCAAAACTTTAGCTGCATAAGCCATTTTGAAATTACCGTCACGGTCATCTCTGGCAGCGTTCTCGTCATCAGAGTCACTACAATGTAGATGTTGCTTTGAATAAGAACGTCTGCCAGAACGTCTGCCAAATGCCATAAATGTAAATGAGTAGAAGGTGCCAAGAAAGACATTTCAAACACATCATAACATTCACATTTGCTCACAGTAATGTCACATGAACAATTGAATTTAAATGAGCTTCGTTTATATTAATATTATTAATTAATCACTATAGACAGACAATTTCATGATGGTTTCTGGATCTCTAAACCGACACTGTGAAGAACAGTATTTATTTTATTCCAGTACCATTCATTCTCCTTTCCTTGTATTATTTCTTGCATACTTTATGCACCCTTATTCCATCCCATCCTTCTCACACCCACACACTCCGAGAGAAACACACTGACTTAGCTGCTCTGTGCTGTTCTTTTTTTTTGTTTTGTTTTGTTTTTTGGTTGCATCTGTGATATTTCCCATCATGCTCCTATCCACCACTATTTATTCACCCTGCCCGTTGTAAAGCCCATAAAGCTCTCAACTCCGGATACATCCTGATTATGTTTCATATTGTCATACAAGCAGTTAAAAACAATTCTAACTTTAACCTCACTCCTGGTACACAGCACTACCTCAAATTTCGTGTATCGTACTGTACATTATGGAACAGCTCTGTAATCACATGCGGCTTCATATAACCTGAAAATGACCTGCTTCCATTCTAAAAAGCAAACCTCAACGATATTGAACAGAAAATGTTTTGTCCTCACCTGTAAACACATCCTGAAAGCCACAGGTGGAGGCTTGTCCGGTGGAAGCCCTGCGCCCTGACTCGAGTGTTGTCTCTCCTGTCCGGAGTGTCCCTTCCGACCCTCCATATTCAAGGAAGTCCTCAGAGCCTGTTTTGGCTGGAAGGGGACGCAGCTCTTCGGTCCAGTCAGCGGAGCGGCTGATGGGGCCGGTGATGCTATAAGAACGCTGACGATGTTTGAAACGCCGCCATCCTGCCCGAGTGGAAGCGATGGTGTTGGGTGGGGCCTCATGTGAGCGCCGTGGACAGAGTGGACTGTGGGAGGGTGAAGGGACGGGGGAAGGAACAGGTGAGCTAAGTTGGCGTGTAGTGGTTTTGATGTATGAAGGGTGGATGGGAGGGTAGGGTTTGACCACTGGACTGCCGACTGTTGGGATGATGGGCTTCACGTGCCGCGTGGCTACAGGACTCTCCTGCTGGAGCCACTGTGGGAGCGAGATGCTACTCTTCCTCCTGCTTGCAGTTGGAACTTCCTCTTCATCTTCTACCGCTGGCTCAGTGGTCAAAACCTCACACCCGGTGCATTCTATGTCCAGAGATGATGATGAAGCGCCAGTTTCTGGCCGTTTTGTGTCTGAACTTGAGTCATCCTCTTGGAGCTGAAGATCCTCATTGTCATCTTCCTCCACCTCCTCCGTGGCTTCCACTGCGCTCTCAAATGAAGCTGTGAAGTCTGGAATGCTGGCCTCACTGGTTGTCTTAGTGATTAAACTCACCACCCTTCCGACTGTCTCCTCAACCGTCTCCTCAGCAACAGAGGGGGCTAGGTCACACGCTGCCTCCGGCTCTTTTGTCCCGGTTGCTACGGAGACGGCAGCACAAAGGGATGGGTCAGAAGCACCGATCTTGCCGTTAACAATCTCCTCCTCCCACTTCTCCTTCTCGTCCTTACTCTCTGCATCTCCTTTTCCATCTGCATCACTCTTAACCAGTTCAGAGAGAGTGTACAGGCCATTCTCCTGACAGCGTGGAGCCCCCAGCATGGTGAACGGGTCTGATTTGGTGTAGCAGCGTTGTTTATTTTCAGCCTCAGTGATGCCATTTTGTTTCCACTCCTTTCCCTGCTGCTGGAGTCTGATGGCGTGCTGAATGTCAGCCAGTAGGTCCTCGTGCTCAGCCGCAGAATGGAAGCTGTATATATCCGTATCCGACCCGGAGCTGATTTTCTTATCTGGAACGTCCGGCGTCTCCTGCCTGCTGTTGTTATCAGACAGAATGGGTCGCTGGTCCTCAGCATCGGATTGGCCGAGCTCATCAGCCGACAGCTCGGGTGTTTTGGTGTCCAGCTCGTCATGTTGCGAGTCCAGAGCATCTTCGCGTGAGCCACTGAGCAGGCCCTTTACCTTGGCTAGATTTTTTCTCTTGCGGATGTTGAAGACAGATTTGGACTCGGACTTGCCTTTCTTCTTTCCTCCTCCGTCTCCACCCTTGCCGTGCTTGCCGTGAGATTTCTTGGCGTGAAATCCTTTCTTTGTGGCGTCAGCATGGCTGCACTCATCCACCGCACTCTCTCCATCTCCCACAGGGGCAGAGCGCTTCGGCTTCGCATCCTGGTTGCCCATGGCGCTATAAGAGCTCAGGCCATGCCTGCTGCAGAGCGAGCGAAAGCGCTTCCGTCTGCGCGAACGGCCCTGACTGATCCGTGAATAGCTCTCGCTTTCTGATGACGAGGAAAGAAGCAGGCGGGAGGAGGATGAGGCAAAAGAGAAGAACAGCAGGTCGCTATCACTTTCACTCCCTCCCCCTTCTGTCTGTTCATCTCTCGTTCTGCACAGAGAGCCGGGGAGGGAGGGGGAGCGCACCCTGAGGACATTCTCAATACAATGCTCCCCTTGACTATGGATAAAGGGCTGATGGGAAATGTAGTAGTGGCGGGATTTGCCCAGACTTAAGGCATCCAGCAGTCTTTCTCTAAAGGGGATACAGGGGTGGTGTTCCTCACTTCCTGGCAATGAGGAATCTAGTAGCCACAGAGGCTGCATCACAAACACAGCCAATGGAGCACTCTCACATACAACCAGCTACAACACAAAGAGTAAAACAATTAATGTGTGGGAAAAAAATTTACTTTGTAGTAATACGGTCTGAAATTAGCAACTTGACAGAAAAGATTTTCATAAATGACACATTTTAATAATTTTTTCCCCACAAAAAGTTGCCTTGGAAATCGCTGTGGCGTTCTTTTAAATAGAATACAGCAAATTGTGCGCTCACTGAAAATCACAACAGCACAATTTGCCTTTTTTTAATCACCCTTTTAAAAACTGAACCCGTTTTTTACTTTCCTCACTTGTCTGAAAAGATATGTCATGCAATATGGAAATCAGTGACAACAGCATGCTCTCTTCCGATTGGCTGAAAGTAGGCTGTTGATACCTCACCTTGTACTACTTGTGATTAGACAGGTACTTGGTAATAATAAAAAAATCTAAAGGGATTTATCAAGCTACCCATCAGTTACTCTGGAAAAATGTCTCACGCACTGACACAGGCAGCAATGAGTGACAAGCATCTATGCAAAGTCCACAATCACCAACAAAATCAGCAATGAGGGGAAAATGTTTCTCAAGCCACGAGAAGCGGGCATGCGCGGAGCTCCACTGAGCTAAACTTTCACACGAGTGACTCGAGCAATAACCAATCAGAGCTTAAAGATACCGTTAACTGACAGATGCCACCAAACACTGAGTTTCCCAAAACCTTTCCCTATTCAGTTCGATGGACTGGGTAATATAGGCGATTTTGCATGCGGTTCAGCAGCAAATCGACTCACTTATCGCTCGCTGCTCTCCGCGTAAATGCGGCTTCATCCAATTTATTTTCTGAGGAAATAGGTCTAGGAGGGAAACTCAGGCATCTCTCTCCCCAGCAACACTCTCTAGTTTCTCCTGGGGGATACCGAGGCATTTCCAGGCCAGACGGGATATAAAATTCCTCCAGTGAGTTCTGGGTCTACCCTGGGGCCTCCTCCGAGTTGCACATGCTCAGAACACCTCTAAAGGGTGGCTACCAGGAGGCATTCTAATCAGATACCCGAACCACCTCAACTGACTCTAATTTCTTGTCTGAGTGTTAGAAAAGAAAGTTACAATTTGGGCAGTTTAGGAATTTATACTTTAATTTCACTGAAAACTCAGTCTTCAGTTTGACTAAGTTAATATTAATAAATAAATTAATTAATTACAGGTCCAACATATCCTAATTTAAACCAAAACTGGGCCATGACTTAAAATCGTTCCAAAATTCATAGCCGATGTACCAGATTTCTCCCACTTTGAAATATTTGTTGTGCAGTTTAGATCATGTTTATGAAAATGTTCATCTCTGGAGTAAATCCTGGATTAATTTTGTGCTAATTTGTGAGAACATTTCAGATCACAGGAATTAATGAGGACCATGTTCCTCCCAAAAAAAAATCAACCAGCAAACAACACACCAACATCCCTAAGTGTTTAATTGAGCTCCTAAAACAATACACTCGTTTAAATGCAGTTTTAGGTCCAAACCCAAAGTCACCTGCAAACCTACCTGGGAAGTCGATGCCGTTTCTGCGCATGCGCACTCAGGTGTTTCAGCTCTTAACGGTTTCTCAATTTTAAACCTCCATGTCTTCTTTCACGGCTTAGTTTACAACAAAGTCTGTTATTTAGCTAAACAAACAGCAGTGTGCTACATAATTACTTCAGTTATTCATAAAAAAAAACTAATGCAGACCGAATACCTGCTATAAAACTGAATGAAAGCTTTTAATCACTACAGGATCTGTTGACTGACGGTTGCCAGGTTACGTGCTAAAATCACTAAACGCTTAAAAAGAGTATTAAAACCCGACCAAGCCTCAACCTGACTGCACCAATAACTCAGAAACTCAACTTTTATAACTTCACACAGTTAAAACACGACAAAATTTACTTAAATATGTATATTTGAACCGAATGTATCTGCGAGTGAAACCAACAGTGACTTCTCACTACGCGATAATCATCCCCTCCACTCCCTGCTATTGCCCCTCTCTGATTGGTTTAAAATGTTCACGCGCAAACGACGCGTGGCGTCACAAGGCCAACGCCCAGGTCTGATTGACTGTCCCGGCATGCACCTTGATATGAGTCCACTAGGTAGGGCGTAAAACACTCAGTCATTCAGTCATTAAGTAGTACACCTGTGTAGGAAGTGAGGAGTTTTTGGGATCGCACCCATTTCAATTAACAGCCCGAACCAGAAACTTCCGGATTACAACCTACTGGACTTTCTAAACTGTTTTCATAATAATAATAATAATAATAATAATAATAATAATAACAACAACAACAACAATAACAACAACAATAATAATAATACTAATAACAACAACAACAATAATAATAAGAAGAAGAACAAGAAAATATTATAATAATAAAATAATATGTAAAAATAAAAGAACCAATCTGACTTTCTAAACTATTTTATAATAATAGGTAAATAATATTAATAACAATACAAATAATAACAATAATAATGACAATAATAATAATGATGATGATGATGATGAGTAAAAATATAAAAGAAACGTTACACAAAGTGTACTTTCTTAATCGTTCCTAATCAGAAAGTAAATTCATTCACCATTCATTCATTTTCTAAGCCACTAAATCCCTTAGGGTCACGGGGAGGTTCTGCGCCCATCTCAGCCGACTCTGGGCGAGGGCGGGGTACACCCTGGACAGCTCGCCAGGCCATCACAGGGCCAACGCTCATACAACCAGAAAGTAAATTTACAAATAAAAACAAATGAAAACTATTTTATGACTTCTATTTGTTTCTTTATTTTTATGAAACTTCAGTGGCCTGATGTTTAGTTGTTGTTGATGTTATTCCTCTTCTTCTTATTATTATTATTAATAGTATTAGTAGTAGTAGTAGTAGTAGTATTTGGCGGCATGGTGATGTAGTAGTTAGCACGTCCACCTCACAGTAAAAAGGTTCTGGGTTCGAGTCCGAGGGCGTTTCTGTGTGGAGTTTGCTTGTTCTCCCCGTGCTTGTGTAGGTTTCCTTCCACAGTCCAAATACATGCACATTAGGCTGACTGTCTCTTCCAAATTGGCCCTAGGTGTGAGTGTGAATGGTGGTGTTGTGTGTTGGCACTGCAATGGTCTGCTGAGCTGTTCAGGGTGTACGTCACCTTCGCTCAGAGTTGGCTGGGATAGGCTCCAGCCTCCCCACAACCCTAGTAGGATCAAATAGTTCAACAACTGAATGAGTGAGAGATTATTATTATTAGTATCATCATCATCATCATCATCATTATTATTATTGCACATACAGCATCATTATCCTGCTTAAACTACAGCAATGTATCAAATAAATCTTTTTTATTTAAAATACAATGTCTGACCTTTATACACATTTTAACAATGATTTCTCTATCTCACTCGTTCATTCATTTTCTACACAACATATTCCTAATTAGGTTTGCGGGGAGGCTGGGCCCCATTTAAGCTGACTCTGGGCGAGGGCGGGGTACACCCTGAACAGCTCGCCAGGCCATCGCAGGGCCAACACACATACAACCATTCACATTCTCAACTAGGGGCGATTTGGAACATCCAATTAGCCTCCTGTGCATGTTTTTGTACTGTGGGAGGAAACGGAGTACCCGGAGGAAACATCGCAAGCACGGGGAGAACATGCAGACTGGTGTATTCTTTAATTTGAGAAAAAAAAAAAAGTTATTTTTATCATATTTAATAAATATTTCAGACATGCTTTACCAGATGGATTATGTGTAATGCCAAATAATATATCTTTGCTGCTTTTTAAATTAATAATTTTAATTATTAAATGGCTAATTTAATACCTTTAAATACTAGCAACACCTGCTGCTAAAGAAAATACTGTGTAAAGAATTCCCCTTCCTGTTCTTCTTCTTCTGCAACTTTTTCTTATTATTATCATCAGGTCAGTAATATTATAATCAGCGTTTCTAATTTATCCAACTTTCTCCTTCAATGTCTTTGTTATAGTCTCATCTCTAAAAGCTTTTGAAATCTAGGCCTTTCTGAAAATGTAGTAATGATGCTTAAGTTGTTTTTTTTCTGAATTAGTACAACCATGACCCCTAGTGGTCTCATCCTGTCATTGCGACCCAGCGAGGTGAGAAACGAAAAATAGGAAAACTCTCTCTCTCTCTCTCACACACACACACACACACACACACACACACACACAGGTCTTTGTTTTAATATTTAATGAGAAAATGAACCATAACAACGATACAATAAGAAACATTCATACAAATCAACTGCCATTGTGTGTCTCTGTAGATAAGCACAAAGGCTGTGTTACAACATTAAAACACACTTCACAGTTTGAGATTTTGAGATCACGTCCTCATGGATGTGAGAGGTGCACACATATCACCGCTCTTAAATGTGAAAGGAAAGATTCTCAAGTTAGACGGGAAAAAAAGTGAAAATTTAAGAGCCATTTAAGAGTAGTCCGGTTACAGAAGCTGTCATGCAATCAGAAAGGCTTTATGGAGGGAAAAAGCAATAAAGTCAGCAACAAAGTCGAATGGTCTTATATGGGGGTGTCATAAAAAATATATCATTATAATCGTGCTAATAAATATCATGGAGCATTTAGAGATTTAAAAGTTCGTCCTGTTCATGCCTGTATTAACACTGTACTATTGTACTGTACTTGTAAAAAAAATTTAGATTTTTTTAAACGTAGGCAAACATAAAAACATGCAAATTCATCATTTATATGATTAGAGAGCACATATCGTCCAATATTATCTTCATCAGGGTGTAATGTTTTAACCTGTGTTATTTTGTTGGTTTTTGTCTGTGTGTTTGTATGCAAGATAACTCAAAAAAGTCATGCACATATTTGGATAATTTTTTTTTTCTGGAGTAGGACATGGTACAAGTAACAAACTATCCAATTTTGGAGGTAATCTGAGCATGGGATCATCTTGAAAAACATTCCTGAATTCCCCCCAAAATGCCCATTTTATTATATGCACCAAAATGTTCATCAGCCACTCACTAGGGGGAGACATTTCATTATAACTATGCCAAGTTATAATAATCCCTTTGTGCCTGGTGGACGTACCTTTCTCTGTAGTTACTAATTTATTTAACAAAACATCCTTCCTAAGTTAAATTGCCTATATTCAAGTGCAAAGGTCTGCACACCCCCATGGTTTAGTAGGAATTTTTGATGATACCACTAAATCTGTTAATATGATTTATTGGGTCACAAATAATTTCTGACCAACTTTGTTCAAGGGATGGCTTACTGTTGTTTGGATATAATTGCCCTCCATTTTTTTATTTATTTATTTTTTTTTAACTAAACCTGCTTCAGTTTTTGTTCTGTCAAGCTCAAGATGATTGTCATAAAGATTTTACACAGTTTGTGGTGAACATTCCACTGCTTTTCATGATGCTTCTGGTCCGTGTTCAAGATGACAAAAAAAAAAAAAAAACACCAGCCAGCTTCGTACAAGCTTTCCACAACTTCACGGCTCAGAGGATTTTTATGGACTGTTGGCTAAACAGGCTTAATGCTTTTAAAAATGAGTTAAGCACTTTACTGGCTTCAATAAATTGGGAACTGCCTGTGATAGATAACGACTTGTTGTTCGGTTTGTCTCTTAAGAAAGGATCAGTGGTGGCAGCGCTGTGGCTTCTCGCACAAAGGTAACATTTCCCGAGACACTTGTTTAACTCTTCTTTTTTCCTGTCCTGTATTACTGTTTGAAAATCATCTTGCTATGCAAACCAGTCTTGGCAAAAATGTACTCAGTTTACAACTTGTAAGAGTTTGTCGACACTGGTATCCTCACAATTTGAATAAAGCACTCTTTTACTTTGAAAAATGTGAAGGCCCATATTGTGTAGCTTTCTTTGTATTTTGTTGGATTTTTTTGGATTTCAAAATCAGCTATTTTTGCACAAATTTTATCCCGAGTTTGCACGTTGGAGAATGTCTATAATCCAAAGATACTGAACCAGTCAGATTGCACCATTCCTGTGTAGTATATATTGACTCTGCTTCAATCCGATTGGTTTGCTATCTCTGGATAATATATATGATTATTCATTCAAGAGAGTTTCTCGTTTTTGATTGGTGGAAAGCCATGTATTAATTATTGGTATTGCATCATTGCCATGGAATAACAATTATTGCATCGTGGCAATGGGATAAGCTGAATGATTATCGCACAACTGGCATGCACAACATAATAACGTGACTGTCTATTTTAAACATTTATCAAATGAATAATAAAACCATTATAGAATTTAGCTTCTGTATGATAGAGAATTATTCCGCCTCGGAGGGTGTTACCTGCCTCAGCCATTGGTATTGTCAGATAACAACCCCTGAACCGAGTAGTTCTATATATCATATTTCACCTCATTCAATACTTGCTTGTTATCCACCCTGCAAACTTGGGATAATGCTTGAATCAATTAAAAAGGCAAAACTAATTTACCTTTAACTAATCTGGTTGGCTTTTCTTATGTTCTTAAGCATTATGGACTAAAACAATTGTGCGCCTCAGGCATGGTGGATATCACCAGATTGTCCTCTCAGTGTTCTCTCTCAGGGACTATTTCAGCAATATCCACCTCTGCATATCCACCTCGCCCGAGGAATTATTTATATATATATATATATATATATATATATATATATATATATATGTGTATATATAATTATTTTCCTATATGTATATGTATATAATGTTAGTACTCATGTTAATGTTCATGTGAATACTTCTTTAATATGTTAGTACATGTTGATGCTGCTGTATCATCAGTAGACTCCATAACAAAGAAAGGAAAAGCTACTGTTGGTTCCATCCTTCTATTTTTTTATCCCGGATTGTAGGTTATTGTGTTTAATAATTAGATTTAATAATAATTTGTGAATTTCAGTTATATGAACTCTAGTTCTATTCGGGTTCCCTTTTTATTTATTTATTTATTTGAATTTAAAAAGAAAACAAAAACAAATCATGAAAGTGTGTGTGTGTGTGTGTGTGTGTGTGTGTGTGTGTGTGTGTGTGTGTGTGTGTGTGTGCGTGTGTGTGTGTGTGT